>JABFIG010000080.1:0-103364 GCA_017139545.1 Ambrosiella cleistominuta
CCTTCCCCTTCCCTTCCCCGCCCTCCAAAAAAAAAGACTATATTAAACAACCCCAAACTAAAAATCTATAGCCGCAAGTCCATGTCCGATAGCAAATCCACAGTTACCCGCCGGCACAACACAGGAATCGCACCCTTGTTCACGATAAGAACTTTTCAGCGAGGAGAGGTTCGTTCATAATTATGTATGAGGGGATATTCTGGGGGATAAACACGTGGGGGGACAGTAAATAGATAGAGAATGAAATGGGCAGTTGTAACATTGTGTATGATAAGACATTCTAGGTATATCTAGGTGTCATTCTAAGACGTGTGTGAAGATATGCGCTTAGCCATTCTGTGTAACATTATTATCAGATGGTCAGATTGATAACTTGACAATTCAGTCACATCCACACAATCGCAAATATATTAGCATCTAATTGAGACAACTTTAATTAAAATCTCCATCTTCATACACAAACAAACTCCCCGTCACCATATTAGATCAATATGTAAAAAAAAATAGAATTAGTGGTAAAAAGAACAGTAAGCAAACATCACGAATCTCATATTCGGGCCTAGGTGAGCCCATCACATTATAATTTTTGTTCGTAAATAACCTCCCCAATCGAGTTCCCTCAGAAATCGCAATGGAAACCCCTCCACATTAAACCCATCACTCACCCCCCTTAAACTTCTACTGTGTCTTCCTAACATCCACCAACTCCGTACCAAAAACCTTATCCCAAAACTTAGTCGTCACCCCAAAGCCATTCTCATAGTCCAAAAAGTGATGTTCCAGGTGATACTTCTTCAAGCTCTTGTACCAAAGCGGCAGATTCTGGTGGTGCAAAAAGTAGTGCGTCAAGTCATACGCCACATACCCCGTGACGCCGCCGCAGAAAACAGCCATTCCGGCGTGCCACGAGTAGGAAAAGATGGCATGTGCGAGGTGGTAAAAGGGAGTGGCGAGGACAACAAAGAGGGTGGGCGGCATGACGAGGCGGTACTTATCCATGGGGAGGTAGTGGTGGACACCGTGGAGCAAAAAGTGAAGCGTGAGCGCCGCATGGTGATCGGGAAGATAGCTATACCACATTGTTAGTATCATAATCATCTCAAAGAACAAACAGGACAAAAAAAAAAAACTTACTCGTCAAGGTGGAACAAGAACCGATGCAAAACATACTCAATTAATGACCACAAACTAAACCCAAACAACCAATGCGTAAACGTACTCTGCGCCGTCAGCCCCTCAGAAGCCAACACCATCCCATACGTCACCGCCGGCAACCAAACAATCGGCACCACATACCACGGCGTCAAACTCAATGGCTCCAAGAAATTCCCAAATAACGGCGCCGACGCACCCCCTTTGTAATGCCTCGGCCGATGCACCTGCTCTAAGTAAAACCTCTTGGTAAACCCACCGCACCAAACCTGCATCAGCAACGGCTTACTCAGGTCTAGGAATTTGTGCTTTTTGTAATCTGACATAATGTCCGTATCCTTTTCCAAGTCCTCTGCTTCGGCCATACCGGTGCGCGCGTGGACCCAGCGGCCGTCCTCAAACACCATGTCAGGCTCCGGGGGCTCGCCGGCGGTAACAGTCTTGTCGGAGACGAAGCCTACAAGGCACTCGTCGAGGATTTCATAAGCGGAGTCGGAGTGGGTGTGGGAGACGGGGTCCTTGAGGATCTCGGTGATGTCTTTGCCGGCGTATTTGAGGACGAGGTCTGAGCCGCCGGGGTGGTCTTCGATAAAACTTGAGACATCGTAGACATTTTTGCCAATGGTCATGAAGCATTTAGAAGGTGAGGTGGTCTTTTCGACCTGGGCGCAGGTGAAGGTGGGGAGGGTACGGGCGGGCATGATGGTGGTGGTAGTAGTAATAGTGGTAGCGGGTAGAGAAGGGGGAAGGGAGGAGAAGACCAGGGATGGGTTTGTGACTATGGTAGAGAGGTTGTAGGTCAGGGAAGTTATGTTGGGTCGCTAACAAGTCGTGATATGCGAATATGTGGAAGAGTAGACAACCTGCTTAGTGGATAGTCCGATGTATTGACTCAAGTCGAGAGACAGCGTCGGGCCCGGAGAATCGGTGTAATAGCGGAGCCTGTGTGTTGTATGTAGCGCCGTAGAAAAAAGTAGTATATAGGATATTAAAACAAGAGTGTTGAATCCGAGCGAAGATATCCACACTTAGACTTGGAAGATCACCAACAAATATATACGTGAAGAAGACAAAAAAAAAAGAGAGAAAAAGAAGAGAGTCTTGATCGCAAATATTAGGAAAGCCAACAATGCCACTTAGTCGTCTCAGGGGCCAAGGCCAAAAATTTAACGTGTAAAGATCACGGGATTCTGGAGTTGAAAAAAAAAAACCTGAAGGAAGGCAAAACAGAAAATTAGATATGAATATTAAATTATTATTACTTTTTTTTAATCAAATCCACCCACACCACACTGCCATCTAGTGGGGTCACCGGCTAGCTAGTCCCCAAAACCACCTTCTAGAAAGTCTACTCCCCTCTATAACAATATACTCTCAGCCACCAAAACAACCAAAATTACCAATCTCAGGCTGTCAAATAAACCAAATACACCGTCAAGTCCTTTCCCAGGAACGCCCGGAACCAATCAATCTCTCTCAACCACCCCAACTCACGCCACAACCATCCCAATCGTATGTTCCCAATTCGTCCTTCCCGGCGTCCGACGTCCCTGCATCAATTGCGTCAACAGCATCACTTTTTTTTTTTCATTTTCAGGGACCCATCAGATAATGCTTCCAAAAAAATCCCACCATCATGTAGCATAACTATATCATGAGAACTGCGTTTACACCGCAGTATTATTCACATGCTACTGATGTGATATCTACGCTTCCATCCTCACCAACCAACTCATCACCCCTTCAACGCGAAATCACGTGCCATTAAACCAATCAACTTCGCTTCACCCAAAAGATGAATAATCCAAACCCCGAAAGATATCACCTTCATCAGCATCCCTAATATGCCGGACTCCACCCCAAGTCCGTCACCGACGATCGGAAAATCTGGATAATAAACCTAGCAACTGTTTTGTACAAGTTCTGATGCCCCATGGATACCATGGGTGTTCGATCGCCTTGAAGTCTGTGACAGGCATGTGAAAGGATGGATTTTATATAGATGATGTGGGTTGGTAGCCCTAATTATGTGTCAATATCACTGACTTGATTCCGCAACATGCCATAAGTACTCAAAAAAAAGTTAGAACTAAAAATATCAGCACATGATCGGCATTCCGATCATTTTGATTAAAATATGTACTCGGACCCGGATACACCCACCGCAGTCCACCTATAGATATCTAGGTATCACCCTTCCATCCCAATTCCAAAACTCCATCTACCATGAAACCCCATATAAGAGAAATCATACCCAACCAAAATAGATTGCAACAAACCAGAAATACAAAGACAACATAAAACACAAGATCCGCCTGAATACTCGCAATCTAATCAGGAACCAAGGCATATAAACAAACATGATACGTCATGAAGAAAGAAAAGAAGAAAAAAAAAACACACCCGACAGGCATATCCGGACTCCAACCGCAAAAGCAGGGTCCGTCCATGGCGTGATGAATGCCAGTGCCAACATCTAGAGACGGCAGGCAAAACCCCAAAAGTTAAATCCAGGAAATATCAAAAGCATGTCCTTCTTTCACATGCAGACTACCTGCAAGGCGTCATGCGCCGTCCCGCCAACCGAATTCGTGTTCGTGTTCGTGCGAGGAACATTGGGATGTGGCTAAAGCTTATCAGATCAAAAACCAGATTAACTAACCCGATACAATCGATAAACTTAGCCCACAACCCATTCGGCAATAGCTCTAGGACTCAATGAATTAAACCCTTGGATTTTGACCATTGTCCGCAAAGCCTAGCGGCCAGCCTGGCCAAAGTCGCTGGCATAATTCAAATCACCAAAATTCTGACCCATGCTTCCATCGCCAAAGCCGGTGCCAGGACCACTAACATAGCCGCCATCATCACCCTCACCGTCATAGTCGCTAGCTTCGAACGACGAGCGGCCCGAGAGATCCTCCTCGATTGCCGGGCCCGGTTGTCCCCAGTTCATCTGAGCAAGCGCAGGGTACTGCGCCAACAATGCCTGCGGCAAAGCATAACCACCTGAAGGATCCATGGGGTACCCGTCAGGCCCGAAAGTCATCTGCGGGGCCATGCCTTGAGACATGTTCTGGGCCATTTGCTGCTCTTGCCATGTTCGTTGCCGTTCAAGGGCTTCCTCATCAAGAAGAGGTTTTATACACACTCTACCGGCCTCTGAACGAAAGTGACGACCCAGCGCATCAGCACGTGCAAATCTCCGACTGCAACCCCACTGGCCGCCAGTCTTGAGATCACCCTTGCAGACGAATTTCTTCTCGCCACTGTGCAGGGACTCATGACGTTTCCGATCATGTTGACGAGCAAAAGCCTTCCCACAAACTGTACAGACAAACGGACGCTCATCTGTGTGCGTACGCAGATGTGACCGAAGGTTGTATGCCCTAGTAAATCTCTTGGGACAAAGTGTGCATTGGAAAGTGGCAGGGTGTTTCTGAACACGACGAGCATTACCACTCTCAGAAGAGTTTTGGTATTCGGGGTCGGCAAGGCGGAGAGCCATGACGTTGTTGGGGACAGAGGAAGTGGATTGACGGCGGCGAGTTGAGGAAACAGAGGAACCACGGCTGCCAGGGGATCCTGATCTGGAATTGTCGCGGGACATGGAGGCCGCAAGATTTGGTGAAAGCGTGTTTCCCGCCCTAAGGGAAGCATTGTAAGGATCAGTCACCGATCTAGGGCGCGTCCGACCTGTTGAATCAAATGTTAATTTCCGAAGCAAAGCCGGAGTCATTTCAGTTAGTGGCTGAAGCTCATTGGACTTACCACGCTCAGGAGGGGTCAATGATGAAGAGTTCAACGTTTGCCCACCATCAAACTCCTTGGATGAAGGAGCTAGTTGGATGTTGATAGCAGGAGGCGCCATAGTAGGCATAGCCTGACTCTGAAGAGTGGGAAAGGTCTCTTGCGTAGTCATACCACCAAAGACAAACTGCCCGGTTGGCATCATACCGAAACCTACGGGAGGATTCAAATCTGCGGACATTGGCGCAGGCATCATCTGGGGCGACATTGCAGGACTATGCGATGGACTGTGACCGGACACCATGTTGGGACTGGGCTGTTCAGAGAGCGTAAAGTTCCCGATGCGCATGTTCATATCTTGGTACATTGGGTTGTCGATCGGCCGCTGTAGCGGCGAGTGGCCGGAGCCATCGAGAGAAGTGTCGAAAGTATCGTTGGTCGTCAAGTGAGGAGAGTGGACGCTAGATCTATCAGAGAACTCTGACGGGCTACGACGATGCGTTTGGAATGACATGCCAGTCCAGTCTTGACTGATGAGAAGAGCATCTTGAGGACCTAATGACGCATTTCGAGAATGGCCACCTGGTGGTGACGAGAACTGGTTCTGTAGCATTGCTGGCGAGGCGTGTGGTTCTGGCTTGAGAAGACCAGCAGAAGTAGGCGATGAAGTATTGATTTGAGGCGAGGTGATATCAGAGTTGAGTGATTGATCAAAGAGGGGCTGATCAAATTTATTTTCAGAACCAGTGACACCCGTTGGGAACAGAGAGAAATCTGAGTCAGTATAGTCGGTAGTATTCAAGGTTGTGGATTTCCCGGCTTGGGTGAATTGTAAGGAGGGATCGACAGAAGTTTGGTCAAGATACGGCGGTGTTATGAAGAAGTTTTGATCCTGAACTTGAGTAGACTGAGGGCCGATACCAACACTGAGGCTCATGGAAGTGGCAGCAGAAGATGCGACAGCAAACGTAGTGCTTGAAGGCAAAGGTAAGGTGGTTCCCTCGGAATTTATAGAGAGATCCTGATGGCCCACGGATGATACTGAGCGATTACGATTATGTCCTTGGGGGTTCATGATGGGCCATATAATAATGCGCTCGTTTGAGGTCGGCGCGTGGAGAGTGAATAGGAAGACGATGAGGCGGCCGGAGTGGTGTATGAACAGATGTTCGTCAAGAAGCTAATAGCAAATTATAAAATAAAATAATAAAACTAAAAAAACCAGAATCCGGGGATGCGGTTCCAAGCTACCAAATTCCGGACTGTATGGTTTTATTCAGAATGGAACAGTAAAAAAGTTGGCCAAGAATGAGGAGGCGTGTGTGGAATCAGGGTTGGACGGTGTAAGTCGAGAGATAGTGGCGAAGTCGTGGTAAGGACGGAGCGATTGATTAAGACAGTAGTAGAGTGACCGGGACAAAGAATACAGCAGGTTTGAGTGTATGTATGTGTATGTACTATGTAAAGAGTGTGCCGCAGAATTCTAGGGTACGTGGTTTGACGATCCAAATGAAAGGGTAAAGAAAGAAAAGATAGCGTATGAAAGGAACGAAGTCGAGCTGGATGCGCAGGTACAAAATCTGAGGTTAGGGGTTACAAAGGTGACAAAGGGTACCAGGTCGGGAATTGAGATTATTGGTGATGGTCAATGGTCGACGTCTGGTGTGTGGATTCTGCCTTCTTTGGACCAAGTATCGTGGCTGAGTTTAAATGCGGGGGGGCTGTGCAAGGACAGATCCAAACAAGCTCAGGAACGTCGGACGTGCTGCTAGGTTTGGAGGGGAAGGGATAGAGGGACCCGGACCAGGTGAGAGGGGGGAGAGGGGGGGGGGGACGACGTATATTGTGCACAGGCACAGAACAGGGAGGGGTCAGGAATAAAGAATCCACGACGTATCAGACGAGTGGGAAAGACGGACTAGAGATTGTTGAGACTCGACGGCGAGTAGAAGTGATGTACAGATACGAGTATATAATGCGGCTATCGTTAAAGGAAGCGTCTATAGATACATGATACACCATAGGGATAATCAGTGCGACATGAAGCAAAATATGATCGGCTTTGATGTTTCGTATTGACGAGTGAGTACGACAATAGCGTTGAACGGTCAGCCGCTGTGGTTACTGGATTATCGCAGCGATTAGAGGTGATAAGTAGTAGGGTTCAAAGGTCTCGTCTTGAGCGGGATGGTGTATCGCGAAAGAGTCTATATATATATATATACATTACTCTGATGTCATCTAGCGACAATTGGTAATTAGCCGGTGTATGTTGCAAGGTGTCAAGAATATTTAGAATTGAGGGGAAAGAGTGTAAAAAGACAACACTGAATTTGATGGAGAAAATCCGAAAACCCACGTAAAAAAAAAAGAGTCGAACAAAAGCCCCCACTATTTAATCCAAACTTGGTTAGTCAAGCAAGATGATGGATTTTTTTTTCTTTTTCTGTGCTTCTTTCGGCTTGCCTCTTTTCCTGTTTGATGGGGCGAAAGAAATCACCTACAACTTCGTGTATCTGGAAAGGATTCGAGCCACAAGTCAACAATGTAGTGGGAGATATTCAATGATGGTAGTTGTCGAAGAATAACACAAGTTTCGTCTCCACATGCAGTATATCTGTATATCTGGCCTGGCATGCGTGAAATACGAAACGGCACAGAATAGCGATGGTCCGTAAGTCGACAACAAAAGAAAGTAGAGGATGCCGTATAGGTGGGTTGCGCCGAAAGAAACATACAATAGTCGTCGACTTTAGAGTGCCGGATAGCCGTTTCGTGCCGTGGTGGGGTTGATGTTTTTGGTAATACGGCAATCAAAGCCGAAGCGGGGAAACAATGAGTTAAAATTTGAGTTGAACAATTCTGGGTTGAAAAGAGGGGAAGAACAAAAATGAATCACACAAAACCATCGTCAGCTACATGCGTCTAGTAAACGCCACCACTGCAAGAAGGGAAAAAATCTATGACTATCCAGCATCCGAATAGGAAGGCACACACGCATTATTTTCACACATCAATTGTCTGATGGATAGATGTGTAGGATTATTGAGTGCGGCACATATAATTATGGAAGGAGTAGACGGAAACAGAAGGAGAGATAAATATTATTAAACGTAGGCACTTGCTTAGATAAGTTGGCGAGATGGTGTCCCCGAATAAGAAAAGATTAGGTGTCATGATGACCGCTGAGTTGTGATATTCTTGTGATCAAGCCAGATGTGATCAGCCGCTGTACACATATGGCAGTTTGATGCTGCCTGTGGATTAATAAACTTGATTTCCTGTTGCTTTATTCATATATATGTATCACTTAATCATGCTACATCACGAGATCCCATTAAGGCCTCATGTCCAGTAAAAGATTATAACTACACAAATATTTATCCCAACATCAACAATTCTGTTTAGAACCTGCTTCAAGCTTTCGGTCTGTATCTTGCCTCGAGGAGCAGCAAACATGCTAAGATAGATTCGGGCCACAACTTACAGAAACCAATGGTCCCATTCTCCATGTTGTATCCATGGCTCTGTATATGATTGCATACTGTCGCATAGGTTGATACAACCAACCCATATCGCCCCCCTCCCCAGTATATACATGTGTAGTAGAGATTTATCTCCAGATTCTAGCTCCCCAGTCTTCCCCCTCTGTTGCATCAGCATCCGCCGTCATCCGGGGACCTTGTTTCCAGAGAAGCTTCTCTGGCTTCTTAGCGGCTTCTGACTTTGTTCTAAGGTGATCAAGGGAGAGGAGCATCTTTTAAGGATCTCCTTCCAAGCGACTTCGATGGAGGGTGGGGCTAACATTGGACAAAACAGTGGTCTTGCTTGGATGGTTGCAGTGCGTTTGGTCCCCTGTATTTCTGGGTGGGGACACTGTATTTAAATTCCCGGATCACAGAGATCCCTGTAAATTGGTACATTAAATGCGGCTGTGCAAATGTTTTATGATACAGTGGGGCCCGTCATGATTTCTCAATGATAAGGGTTTGGGTGTATTGAATGTGCGAAGGAAGTAAATCCAGACTGTCTTAAAGTATGTGTACATACCAATAAAAGGCCGTGCAGAGAATTGTCACCATACTGTAGTGGCATTCGGTCAGCAATAATATCTCTTGTCTCTCACAACCACCTGGCGTTAATGACAATAAACGAGATGACACCAGTGAATAGCCGTGGTAAACCCACCAATATATTCTCCCATATACAGCAAAACAAATTGTAGAAGCCAAAAATATAAAACCTCATTATTTACTTTCCCCTATCTTTTCCCTCTCTTTGACATTCCCAATCACACACAATGTCACCCGCCTTCTCTCCAAACCCTACTCAATGATGTCAATATTACTCAACAACCTCCTCTGATAAACAAAAACCGATCTCCCCATTTCTCTCTCTAAACACACTAGCATTTTCACGTCAAAGAAAATCTACCTCTCTGCAACTCAAATCCAATGGCTGCACGCAACTACATTTATGCATAATCTGGGCTCTATACAAAACACTCCTGATGTCCGTACCCCCAATTGATGTGCACTACCATTCTCCCAAAACGGCATATGCCGGCGCTGGACGACCCACCATCTAATCCATACGCAGAGACGACGCGGAGCAGAAACGGCGGGGCGGCTGAATTGAAGGGGTGGGGAAGGGGGAGATAACGGTGTGGACGGAAGGGCTTTAGTGTTAGTGCAAATGTAAATTTGTATGTACTGTACATCGCTGGTTGGAGGTGAAGTGAGTTGGGGTTTATGGTGAGACGTCGTGCGACATATTGGAAAGTGAGGAAGAAAAATACGATCGAAATTCAAGGTTGACTCTTTCCTTAGCTGAATGACGATAAGGTGATGGATATTAGTTGTCTCTGGAATTTTCAATCCCCTTTTGGTTTTTAGTCTCTGTATGTATGTATGTAATAAATATCATTATTGAATTGTTCGCGCGCGAACAATGAGGCAGTGTCTATAACGACTTAGATATGACAGTATCATGTTCTTGCAATTCTATTTTTAGACAACCCACTTCCGCACAGCCCACACCACTCACCTCATAAGTATAACACTAATAATATACTGCTTTCACTATCACCACAGCGAAAAAAAAGGACCCTTAGAGAATCAATTATTTCTCTCTTGCTCCATGATAATAATATTTACTGGAGATCATATATAACTCGGTGCCATTGTCAAAACCCTTTGGAAGCAATGGACACCGGCCAGGGACAAAGAGAAGTACGGATAAAATGGGATGGATGGATGGTTAGTCGAAAATAGTGCTATGGTTAATGACTGGCCGCCAGGATTGATGAGGGCTTCAAAGGGGGTCTGTGGTTAATTAATGCGATTGCCGACTGTCTTTGATATAGATGGACGACAACAGGCACATGTTTTGACAGTGTGTGTATGTATATTGGGATCATGGAGATTCCCGAATATTAGGAACGGCGACTACGATCGCATGATAGAAACAACGCACAAATTTATCCAATGACGACATCCGTGCCATGTGATGCGATTCTAAAGTCGTTTTTTTCTATTCATGCTTAGTCTTTTTGCTAAGTCAGTGAACTCGTATCGAGAACACTCGCTGCTGGGGTACGCGGCCTTTGCCTTCCGTTACTTTTTGGTCAACTGTCCTGCCTGTCTATCTGCTCCACATCTCCGATATCCGTACTATGCATATACTAAGTGAGCAATCTAGCTAGGTCAGGAACAACTTGAATCCCATCTGATTCCCTCACCCATATTTTTCTTCCAGCGTTTATTCTGCCGCCTAGCGTCCACGAATCCGCGAGATCCGCTTCATAATTAGCCAGTAAACTGCAAAAACTTCCATCATCATCACCGTATGCCGTTGGTCGACATGTCGTCCAATATATGTCTTGATATATAATGTCCATACCTTGTCATTCTTGACAACACTCGTATATGCACATATCTCTCTGTGTGTGCCAGGCTAATTACATTCGAAAATGGTAAGTCCTTTGCAAGTTCCAAGCCTCTTTGGAAATAGATATGCCATTTCGGCAGTCGTGGTGAGAGATGTGCTGGTGTTATCTTGGGTCAATAGTTTTTCTTGGCGACCCGGTCGGGTGCTACGGTCAGATGTGTGATGTTGGTGAGGTATTCTTAAGAACTTGGCATGGATATCTACATATTAACAAGTTTGTATCGGGAAGCATGACCGTCCATAGACGAGGTTGTATTGGTGATTAGTCCTGTTTGAGATTTCATGTAAGGCAGATTTCGAAGGAGAGTTTGGGGGGGGCGTGAAATGGGGGGTAGCCATAATCCTATATTTTTTCCAGAGTTGTGATGAGGGTTAGCGCATGATGGTGTGAGTGATGGTATGGTGAGAAGTATGCATGATAATGCGATGACAATAAGAGCGTGAGGGAGGCCTCTGGAGTTTGTATAGCAAAAAGAAATGTAGGGCGTGTTGGGTTGTGATTGATATCAAGCATATGACTATATGTGGTACATGTGTTGAAGGTTTGCATAGTTATGATTGGATGGGTTGAAGAATGATAGGCTATTTGCATCAACAACCAAAATATGTGATAAATGGTTTATGGATTGATATAGAGCGGAGGGTAAGGTAATCTATAAAAAAAAAAAGAAAAACAGAACCTGGGGATTCGACGACTGGTAGGTACAGCGTATGGCAATGGGTTATCTAAAGATGAAACAAAAACAGCAAATCTCAACAACACCACCTAAAACAAAAAAAAAACTCAATAAAGCAAATGCGAACCAGAGTGGAATGGGGCGGTATAATAGAGAAGCCGCCGTTTAGATGATATCCTGACGCTCATAACCTTCTATCTTAAGGGTAGGATTAGGTTTGGGGCGGTTGTCGCGGTAGACGCTGGAGAAGGGGTTCGGGTCGATCGTCTGCTCGAGGTTGCCGAGAGTGTGGTTGACGCCGCGGTGGGTGGCCTCTGTGGAACTCTGTTAGCAAGATTCTCTGGAAGACCTGACAATAACTTATGATGATGGATGCCCATCAGATGCTGCTAAATATCACTTACCATCGGCGCGGACGTAGTAAATTAGATCCTTCATTGTTCGGTGGCCCTCTGGGATATTCCAGTACGTCACTGCAATCTCCGGAATCTTAAACTTCTCGTCCGTCCACTTGGGCAAATGCCCCTTCTCAATCTCCTGGATACACCAAGTATACGTATGCACCGCCTCCTCCTCCAGATACCCAACGAACCGATGGCAGATCCGCGGCGAGAGCAAATACAGCAAGAACATGCCGTTGAAAAAGACACCCTGGGCGCCAATGATCATGAGCTTCATGAAGCGGCCGGGCTCGCACATTTCGAGGAAGGCGAGAAGGTGCATGCGTTCGTTATAGGATTCTTCAAGGAGGGTTTCGATCCAGCCGTTGTCGCGGCGGAGGCGGCGGAGGGAGTTGAGGTGGCGGAGCATGCCGGCGACCATGCCCGGGACGCCGGCGATGGATTCGAGAAAGATGAAGCGGATGAGCTGCAGCGGTTGTTAGTTATATCCTAGCCATAGAGCTAACGATGATGGCCAATCATGACAATATCTTCATATTAAAAGATCATCATCTTGACAAGAAAAACTCGATAGTTGGTCTCACTTACCCATTGAGCCTCCGTCAACGGCTTCACCGTCACCACTTGCCCCGTCGGCCTATCCGCCCCCGCCTTCTGCGCCTTACTCATGCCCGTCACAAAATCCATCCCCCACCGACAAAGCCGCACAAATTTATACGCCGCCCAATCGCCCACTGTCCTCGGCTCCCTGTGCCCAGGCGTTACCGCGAGCATCTCATCCTTGGTAAAGCCATGGTGCGGCCATGCGGGCAGCGTCTTGCGGATGTGTTCAGTGTCCGATGGGGGGAAGAATTCGCGGATGGGGCGGGTGGTGGTGTGCGAGAAGGGGCGGGGGGGTAGAAGAGTAGTGGCGAGGAGCGTGGGACGGAGAAGGGGCCGGAGAGTGGAGGGGGCCCGGGTGAGGTAGGCAGCTCGTGTGTAGAGCATGGTGAAGTGTAGTGGAAGGGTTAATTTTGGTAGTTGGTGGTGATATAATGTGTAATGAGGAAAATATTAAAGCTGGTAATGTGTAGTCAACGTCCGGAAATAAGCACTCGATGTCGTGGTGTCACAGAAAGTGACTGTATATCGTGGAAGAGTAGTAGTAGTGACGAGTGTTAATAGTCAAGAAAGTCTGAACAAACAAACATGAAAAAAAATTCTCGACACAAGATATTGTCAAAAAGTCTTCTTTATAAACAAAAGCTTAAGGCATACTGTCAAAATATCTACCTCCCCCATCACCAATCCGTGAACATCCAACAGGCTTATATTATGTCTCTTCCTATTCTGGCAATATCCAAATTGGGAATTACACTCAAGTTCCAAAACAGGAGACACTATTACTAGTTGTGATTTTTTGTTTATTTTTCGAATCTTGGCCGATGCACGGGCGAATTGGAGAGTGAGAAAAGGAAGGGAAGTCATCGGGGGTAAGGCAAGAAAATGAATCGGAGGTGGAACTTGGTCGGGCTTGGTCCGGACAAGGTGGAAGGGAAGTAGGGCTTTGATGTGTCAATGTTCAAAGAAAGAAGATAACAAAAGTCTATAACAGTGTATCTTACTGTGGTGAAAAATTTCCCCGGCTTGTTTACATCGGCGAAGTGAGGTCATTTTGAGAACACTTTTTTTTTTAAAACTCATATTAAATGTATCACTGAATTGTCAATGATGTATGAAATTCTTAGAAATAGCGGTGAGTATGAGACTTGCGCCCTGCTTGTAACTTTCTAAGGGCGGACTCCGCAGTGAACAGGAGACACTGTGCTTCGCCGACTTATACGTGGGCTAGCTCGTCTCGTGACCATTTATTTAATTTCAATGCTGAATGGAGGATCGCTGTGTTGGCTGGGATTCTGAACCAAGCTTTTGTGATCCGAGTTATTTTCGTGGTTGTGGTGTTTTGTCAGATGCAGTGACCGCTGATATATCGAGATATCATCGATGGAAGATGTTTTATTTCACCGAGAAACAAGGCAGAAAACCCTACATTATTCATCCCTAGCGGCATATCCAAGATTTTTGTAAGTCTAGAATCTTTCTTCTTTTTCTATTTATTTTGTTTTTCTTTTTGTAAAATCCATTATTCCATATGAATCTCAATATTCATATGTGTATTGTCCTCACAGAATCCATTTTTATTATCTCAGGGCTTCTTCTCATCACAACTTGGCAATCCCATCGAGCTTTTCCGATCGGGTGGGACCGGGCTATAAGCAAAAAGGAATTTGAGGCTCAAGCTAGTATATTAGCTGTAGGATCTGAAGTCCGGTGACCGCATGGAAGCTATGGTAATCCGTACTGCAGTAGACTGAATCTATAGCTAAATTGGAGGCCGTTTATTAGTTTATTTTTTTTTAAGTATGGGAAGAGGTTTCATTGGGCAAGTACCGGTAGAATGGGTTTTGAGTTTTTCCTGAAGACCGGTAAAGATAACATCAAAGAGCTGCGTTGTATACGATTTATCATGACATGTGGCCTTCACTTCATCAAACGGAAAACTATCGGCGACTAACCGAGAAAGCCGATCGATATTTTATTTTATTTTTCTCTTTTTTTTTCTTTTTTTGTTTACATATGGCCACCTGACACCCAGACCATATCCCTTCGTCCTGACTCAGGCCTTTCGGCCTCAGGCGCATCGCATTACTACATCCGGCGATAAGGCCATCATGCCAATATCTTGATAGAGCCTTGGAAACTCAGTCATTGATGTCGGCGCTTAGGCCTAGCGAAGCTTAAACGAATGTCGGCACACCACATGTATCACGCTCAAGTTGTCAAAGAAGATAAGTAATAGGTGAATGAGTGAACTGTAGTTGTGGGTGCAGGTAGCTTTGAATGGGGGAAGAATATAGGCTGGATTTTGTGTTTCAATTATGAATTTGTAAGACCTAAGAGCCAAGCAGCCATCATGCCTTTTTCTTTGTATCGAGGTCACCATCTTGGCCTGAATCATGCCCGGGTTCATATCAGCGCTTACAGTTCCCATTATCATATATCTACGACTTTATCTTAACATCCCAGGACCAACGCCATCTCTTGCTAGGAAAGTCCGGCTTAGAATACTGCATCTGTCATGATCTCTTCCATACTATGTCTTCTCATAATCTCAAACGATCTCAGGCCGGACTTCTTTTCATATACCGTCATCACCTCTTACATCTTCTTCAATTTCCCCTAATCACGCCATTTCTGCATTAATCTACTGCTGCTCCTTCTCCGGTCATTGTTACCATCAATAAATTCATTAAATATCAAATAGAGTATATTGTCTCATACAAACAGTCTTGGTTGCCAAATTATTGCTAGGTCCGGTTCCAGATCTGATGCTGCATGGCATTGACAATTTCCCAGGATGGCGCAAAAGTCAACGATGGACCTTTTGAACACTGCTAGTCTAGATATCTTGGTTGATCCGGTCTCCAGAGTTGCTTACAATAATGTTGGAAACGAGAGTCCATTGGGGCCAGGTGAGTTACTGTGCACGTATAACCGGATGTAGAAGGTCATGAAATTACCATCATGAATTATGATACTAGACTTGTTTTGATATTATCCATAAAAGAAAGCATTTATGTCATCATAAAAATCACCATAGCCTCCAAAACTAACGTTATTATCCACCAGTCACCATCATCAATCGGGGACCTTATCCTCTTCTCCTTCTTCACTGTCTCCATCTTTCCCGTTCATAATTGGTCCTCTGAAGCTAAGAAAAACTAGGACTCTTATCAGTTATACATGTATGTCCATAATTTCATGATCCATCTTATCAGATTAATATAAAAATAAAAGATCACACCCTTCTCTCACCAGACGGAAGCACCTACCAAGTCAACTATCGCAGCAATTTTAGACGCAATAGGCCCTTGTCTATATAGCGCTTGGAGTTTCCTGAGAAGACTTTTATTAACGCTCAAACCTCTTTCAGTCAACCTGCAAAACACACTGAAACAATTCAAAAACTTTAAAAAGAAAGGGTCTTGCCGTGGATCGAACACGGGACCTCTCGCAAGCAGAGCTTTAGGGTGAACCCTAAGCGAGAATCATACCACTAGACCACAAGACCAAGAGGGAGAAGCTGAAAAAACCAGAAACTCAGTGAAATGGGGCAAACCGGGATCGAACCGGTGACCTTTAGATAACAGAACCACTGAAGTCGCACTTCAGTCTAACGCGCTCCCAACTGCGCCATTGCCCCAAGTGTTAGAAGGGAATACTTTATTAGGGGTTGTGTAGGTGTGAGTTGAGAGTTGAAGATGATAGTTGGTGAAGTTTGAGGTGTCCGGGTTTCTATAAGACGTATACGTGATTGTTTGGGTGAGTCTAATTCCAGGGTCTCAAGGGCTGATAAACTCCAGGTTGAGCATGCCATTTTCATCCACTCAATACTCTGATCTAATATTCGGTTGTAATTAATCATTTGATGTCATAGTGACCGGACATTGTTAAGATTAATGTATTCAACCCCTACCTTCTCTGGCGAGTCTAAAGAGCCGGGCAATATTCACATGGCTCCTCGCGCACGGTCCACGAACAACTATTGCGCCCCCCTTGATAGAGTGGGATGTGTCTGCGGGATCGGATATACGCACGAGAATTTGATAGTAATGAACCAGCAATCTATATGAACTGCGGTTGAAGATGAGATAAGAAATGCCTTGTCACTACATTGGTAGGTGACGGCTTTTTCTTCACAAAAAGTACCTCGCCGGATCAATGTGTGGCTTATAAATTCAATGATATGCTTATCTTACCAGTGTCAATCCATCAGTCACGGAAGGGAAATCTGAATATGCACATTTTCGCCGTCTCTTGCAGAATCCACGCAGAATCCCAGCCAAGTCGATAGACTTCTTTCGTCATACCCACGCATTGTACATTGTATCACATCGACTCGACTATCGGTATCACTAACAAGTACTATCTATCTCACCCCCCTAGTAAATTTTAACTGGTCAGGAACACACCTTTCCAATACCACCATCCCAAAAACAAACTCCGCACAAACCATGAGATTCCTCATCTGCTCTGGCTTCTCGCCCTTCAACCTATCAAAACCAAACTAAAAATCTCCCCTTACCGCCGTCAAAAAGCATTAATTGACGGCTGTATCACCGGCCCCATTTAACTAACGGGGCCCCTTCTTACAAAACCCTAGATCCTTGCGTCTATGTAATGGCGATTTAGGGCGGAGGAGGAAGGAGGGAGGGAAGAAAAGGAGGAAAAGAGAAAGGCATACACGCAGCTACGAAGCAAAGCAAGTAGCTATTTAGCAGTATTGTGTGGATAATTTTCTCCTTTTTTGATTTTTTTTTTCTCTCGATGTTGTTGAATAGTGATATTGGACGACGGTTTTTGTCCTGATTGTATGGGGCTTGAGGCTTTATTGTTTTTTCCCGAGATTTAGCTGCGTTTAGTTATTTGTTTGAAATTGGAGTGGGATGTTTGAAGCGGCCTGCTTATCATTGGAAGGGTACCAGTTTTTATGCAGTTTTTATATCTGGGACGACACTACGATATCTACGAACCTGCATACATTTCGACCATGATTTGCGACTTTTAGATACATCAGCAAACACAAAGACTTCGCCTACTCAATTTCAAATATACCACAACCACTTAAAATACCCAGATATATGCTCCCATAAGCCACCAACATGCGAAACCCTCTGCGCTCCAAGCGCGACATTGAGCTTTCCGACCTCAAATTCGGCAACGAATCATGGGCCCTCGACACCAACTTCGCCCTCCATGAACCTATGTATGAAGTCAAACCTCAAGAACCCTTCCTCCGTACCTTTATCGACAGCTTTAAACGGGATCCCACCCTCCGAATCACCCCTCGTGACCCCAAAGAAGAAGCGCAGATCCGCGCCGCTGCCAGGGCAAATGGTGGTTATCTTTATGATATGGAGATGAGTATTCTCCAGACATCGCATTCGGCCTTGGCGAGAAAGTTGAAGGGACGGCATCTGCAGATGATTGCGATTGGAGGGTCGATCGGTGAGTACTTTGATATCATAGAGTGATAAAACCAAATAGGGATAGATGCTAACCACTAATTAGGTACCGGTCTTTTTGTCGCCTCTGGAAAGTCCCTGCAAACCGGCGGCCCTGCTTCCCTACTAATCGCCTTTATGCTCATCGGATGCATGCTTTACTGCACCTGCCAAGCACTCGGTGAACTTGCCGTTGCTTTCCCGGTTGCTGGTTCCTTCGCTGCGTACTCTACTCGTTTTCTTGATCCATCTTGGGGTTTTGCTATGGGATGGAATTATGCCTTCCAGTGGGTTGTCGTACTACCGCTAGAAATTATTGCGGCATCAATGGTTTTGACGTATTGGGACGAGGATATGCCAAGAGCGCCGTTCGTGACATTATTCTTGGCTTTCATCATGATTACGAATCTATTCGGTGTCAAGGGATACGGTGAAGCAGAGTTCACATTTGCCATCATCAAGGTCATTGCTGTCATTGGTTTTATGTAAGTTTACCCCGTGGTACGGTTCTCTTGATTACTCACTAACATCTCAGTCTTCTCGGCATTATTATTAACTGCGGCGGTTACCCAGGCACCGGATACATTGGAGGCACCTACTGGATTGATCCCGGCGCCTTCAACAACGGGTTCAAAGGCCTTTGCAGCGTCTTTGTTACCGCAGCCTTTGCCTTTGCTGGTACCGAACTTGTCGGTCTTGCTGCTGCCGAAACCGCGAACCCTCGCAAGTCTCTCCCCACGGCCATCAAGCAGGTGTTCTGGCGTATCTGTATCTTTTACATTGTTTCATTGCTCCTGGTTGGTCTGTTGGTTCCATACACGGAGGGTCGGTTGACCGATTATACTGGGACAGGTGTCAGTGCTCATGCTTCTCCTTTCGTTATTGCTATTGAACACGCCAGAATCCAAGTCCTCCCCTCCATCATGAACGCAGTCATTCTTGTCTCCGTCCTCTCTGTTGGTAACTCTGCCGTCTTCGGATCTTCCCGTACCCTCGCTGCTCTGGCCGACCAAAAACAAGCACCTCGCATTCTCTCCTACATCGATCGCAAAGGCCGTCCCCTCATCGCCATTCTGGCCACAGGCCTGGTCGGCCTCCTTGCTTACTTGGCAGATATTACAGAGCAATCCGTGGTCCTCGACTGGCTCCTTGCGGCCTCGGGATTATCGTCTATCTTCACATGGGGCTCCATTTGTCTTGCGCACATCCGATTCCGGCAGGCATGGTTCACCAATGGACATTCGGTCTCGGAACTTGCCTTCCAGGCGCAAATGGGCATCTGGGGATCTTATTTCGGCTTCGTAATGAACTGTATGGTTATGATTGCGCAATTCTGGGTGGGCGCCTGGCCGATTGGCAGAGAGAGTATGTCGCCAAGTGAAATTGCGCAGAATTTCTTCCTGGCGTATTTGGCGGTTCCTATTGTATTGATTAGTTATGCGGGGCACAAGTGGATGTATAAAACATCGATGGTTCCATTGTCGGATATTGATGTGGATACGGGGAGACGAGACTTTAATTTGCCGTTGTTTATGGCACAGGAGAGGGCGGAACAGAGGACTTGGCCGAAGTGGAAACGGTGGTACAAATACCTATGTTGATGGCGGAGAGAGAAGATTGAGAGGGTTGACCACCATGGAATTGGAGTTTAGATTTTGGAGTTTGGGTTTCATGATTCAGTACATAATGAATTGTTTTTATTTCTAGGGATATACTTTGGATCATAATGCCAATATATGGATACTGTCTTTTACAGTTGGTCCCTCGCTTTCCAAACTCTTGTGCTCTTCGTATGTCAACGTCAAAACCCTACCCATGAACTTTACCAAGCACAAAACCTCAATTTAATCTCCAAATGCCACTTAGGGTTAAACTAGACGTCATGGCATTGCTGTTGTGACCAGGGCCAGTAATGTGATCACTTTAGTGCAGAATTCGTACAGAGAACTTTGGAGCTTTTTTTTTTGCTGTAAAAGAACAAGACAGAGACACAAGCCCACTTTTAGAGATTATCACCCCATTTTGAGAAGCGTGTTTAAATTTTGGAGAAGCTTGTTGTCGTCGAAATTGAGATTGAAGAAATACTTTTTTTTAAAATCTTGGTTTCATCGGATATTGACTTTGCAAATATCAAATTAAAACATATCTATTCGTCACTAGTTACTTTGGATATTGGCATAAATATATGCCAACACTTGCGGCGACTTTTCACGAATCTCGACAGTGCTGTTCATCTCACAACAACATCTACATAGCCACATACCTACATATCATCAATCTCCCACAACTGCTACAAAATGTCCACCGCCTCCGGTATCCAGTCCACTCCCACCGGCGACCGCATCGTCCCCGCCTCCACCCGTCCCGACGGCTCCACCCGAAAACCCATCCGTATCCGCCCCGGCTTCCGCCCCGTCGAAGACATCCAAAGATACTGCGTTGACCCCGCAGCCGGTGCGGCCGCTAGAGCGCGGAGGGCCGTCAAAGTGGCAGCGGTGGCGAAGGAAAAGGAGAAGGAGACAGTGATAGAGGCGCAAAGAGGTGGTGACGATGAGTTGGTGGAGGCGATGGGGAAGATAACGGTGGGAGATAAGGTGGAGAAGAAGGAGAAGGAGAAGGAGAAGGAAAGAGTGTTGGGGAGGGCGGAGAGGGTGGAGTCGTGGAGGCGTGAGGGGCCGGTGGAGCCGAGAGCGGGGTGGAGGACGGGGAAGCAGGAAGATAGACCTAGTCGGTCTGATGAACGGCGTCCAAGGAATGACGGAGCCAAATTTGACAGATGGGAGCGGAGGGGTCCCCGGGAACACAACGACGCCAAGGAAGCTATGGAGGAAAAGCCCTGGCAACGGGGCACCTGGGAGCGGAAGGAGAACCCCGTGATTCCCGAGAATAAGGAAGACCATCAGCATCTGCGGGAGCATCGCGAGCGAGAGCGCAGACAGTCGACGGCCGAGAAGACTCAGATTCACAGCCACGGACACGGACACGGACACAGCGGGTCGTTCTCCGGGAGAATCATGACGTCCTGGCGTCGTGATACCAATGCCTCCATGCCACTCCCAGTGACGTTGCCATTGCTGTCATCTCCGAGTCCGACCGTCTTGTCCCCCACGACGCCTAAGAAGACCTCGCCATTTGGCGATGCGAAGCCAAAGGATATCGTGGACCCAGTGATTAAGGAAACATTGGAGGAGCAAAGGGCGGCAGTGGAGGCGGAGAGGGAGAAGAAAGGAAGGGCATTGAAGAAGAAATTGAAGCAAGCACGAGAGTTAGAAGAGAAGAAGAGAAGGGGGGAGGTGTTGTTGACAGAGCAGAAAGAGAAGGTGCAGAGGATTGGGGAGGTGCTTAAGGAGTTGGAGGGGTTGGGGTTTAAGGAATAGGGAGGAGAGGGGATTAGTTACTATTGGAAGACATGTGTATATGACATTTGACTTTCTAAACTTTACGATCTTGAAGGTTTGAGATAGCGTTTTGTGCGCGTTGAACATAGGCATGTGATATCTTGTCATAAATTTGCTGGTGCACCTTGTAGGCCCTGTAGCTCTCCAACTGCAAAGGCGTTAAACCCCCTGTAAACCTATCTCAGTCCACTGTAACCCTTGTCGTGACACCCCGCATCCGTCGCAATGATTTGGCGGGGCATTCCACTAAAAATTCGGCGCAACATCACAGCCTCACGGCCACTGTTGGACAACTGACCGACGAGCACCTGCGCAAGATCAATCCTCAAGACACACAACATACAGTTGAGAAGTCACATACACATCCGGCACAATGGGCCTTGAGGAACAGGCTGAAGAGCGGGAAGTCCTCGACTCCATCTTCCCTGAAGAAATCGTCGGTACGTCTATCCTCCAACCAGCCAATCCGTCCTCAGCCCACGAACTACCAACTGATGATGCTTAGTCGTTTCTGAAAATGAATACCGCATCCTCATTACCCTCGATATGCCGACTGTCGATGAATCCGACGACCCCACCACCTCCCTCTATCTCAACGTCCGCTACCCCGATGCCTACCCCGATGTCGAGCCTATCCTCGACATCCTGACGGTCCCCGGTATCTCGCCACACCGCTACTTCAATACAGCGGAAGACAAAGAACAGCTACTCGCCGGCCTCACCGAGACAATCCAAGAGAACCTAGGCATGGCGATGATCTTCACGGTATACTCGCAACTCAAAGAAGCCGCCGAGCAACTAGCTGCCGACCGGAAAGAAACCGAGGACAAAGAAAAAGAAGAGGCCCTGCTAGCGGCAGAGCGGGAAGAGAACAAGAAGTTCCAGGGCGAGGCGGTGACGAGGGTGAGTTTCCTACGGTGGAGGGAGGCGTTTAGGAAGGAGATGGAGGAGGAGAAGGCGAGGAGGGAGGAGGAGAGGTTGGCGGAGTTGAAGAAGTTGAAGATTAAGGAGGAGAAGAAGTTGACAGGGAGACAGCTTTGGGAGCAGGGGTTGGCAAAGGGGGGGGAGGACGAAGAGAACGAGGGGGTAGAAGGAGTGATGGGGAAGTTGGCAGTGGGGGCGTAGAGGCTTTTGCAAAGTTATATATCAAGCTTTTGGTGTATAGAAGCTGTATGTGGACAGCATATAGATTATAAAACAACGAATAGATCAAATCAAACATGGGATTACCAGACATGACGAGTTAACAAGCATATATGTACATTAAATTAAAAAGATAACCATGAGCCCCAAAATTACCAGTTGTACTTTGTCTATACCAATCCCAACCCGCTCTCATAAAATGCCAAAAGATACCCTTTACTGCTGCATCTCATCATTCCCATCGCCCTCCTCCTCTTCCTCGGCGTCCGTCTCCTCGTCATCCGTCGTCGGCTCCCCAAGCTCCTTATTAATCTCCTCCAGTAACTCCTTGGCATGCTGCCCTAACCGTTCATCTTCATACTCCAGCATCTCATAAAGCCCCAAGCAGGTCATCAGTCGTCTCCTCGCTTGCTTCCACACCACCGTTCTCTCCTCCGTTTTCCCCTCTTCCTTAGCCATCTCCCCTACTAAATACCGATGCCACCCCCCTAAATACCAAGCCTCCACACTCTGATCATCATCCTTCACCAACCGATCCAATACAAACCGAGCCTCTTCCATCATCACCATCTCCAACAGCAACCTTGCCAACGACACCCTCACCGCAAACTCGGGAATACCCGGATTATTCGATGGTAATCCCACCCACGACTCCATACTTCTCTTCAATGCCACCACCGCCTCCTCCCCCCGCCCCTGCGAAATCCGCACATTCGCCAACGTCTGCCACACCTCTGGACTCCCCGGACACGTCACCGTCGCCTCCGTCACTAACGCTTCACACCGCCCCTCGGCATCCTCCTCCCATGACAAATCCGTCATATACACCTCAGCCACTGCACACAGGACGCCCGCCAGCGTCTTCTGCCTCTCCATAAGCGCGACCTCCTCATCGTCGCTGCGTTCTGATTTGCCCGAGAGTCCCTGAATAGTGTTGCGCAGGCTGCTGGCGGCCTTTTCGTACCAGGCGACGCTATCGGTGCCGCCTTCTTCGCTGAGTTGGGCGAGCCACATGAATTTTTCGGGCCCACCGCCCATCTCTTCGGGGAGGGAGCCCTCAGGGTCGAGCTGGACGGCCTGCTGGAAGTACACTGTGGCCGCGACGGGATTGCCGGCCTCGATGGCGATTTGGCCGAGGAGGTTGACACAGAGGAGGGTGGCGCGGGGGTCACTGGCAGCGAGGGGGAGAGCTTTTTGGGCGGCGTTGAGGGCGTCGTCGACGTCGCCGAGTTTGAGTTTGGCGTGGGCAGTTTCGATGAGGGTGGCGAGGGTCATGGTGGGTGGTTGTGGTGTCTTTTTGTGTTTTTTGGGGTTGCGTTTGTGTCTGGCGATGGGGGCCATGGCCGGGTATTCTAACTCTGGAAAAAAAGTATAAGATTAGAAAGAAAAAGATGGAAAGGATAAATTGGGTATCGTATTAAAAAGGACTCTCACGGTATTGGGACAAAAGTGGATCTTAAGGTTAGTTACTTGATATCGTTGCGGTTCTGTCTTCGTTGCTTGCTGTTGTGCTTTCTTGCTGTTAGACAAAATTCTTTTTTCTTTTTTTTTCCTTACATGTCCCGCATGAGGATGCATTCCATCATGATCCTTGCTTATCGATAGTGATGAGAGTGGAGGGATTCCCAATTAGGAAGGAATTTTGCAGTGATGATTAATGAATGTGTAACGTCGACATGTGGATTAATGAGTAAGTGAATGTCTCATTGATTTCATATGTAAACATCTAAAACTCAGAATATCATTATGTTTACTGGTATTGTTGAAACTGTTGGCTGTAAGTCATCCATATGACCCTCAACCTCGCCTCCAACCACAACTAATGAATCCTCCCTTCCTACTCCAGCTGTCGCCGTCGTCGACAACAACGACTCCACCGGTGGCACCTCCTTCACCATCTCTGTCCCCTCCGACTCTGACCTCCTCTCCGACATCCACCTTGGCGACTCCATCGCAGTCAACGGCGTTTGCCTCACCGTCACCGCCTTCACCCAGTCTCCCGCCACCTTCACCATCGGCATTGCCCCCGAGACCCTCCGCATCACCAACCTCGGCACGCTCTCCGCCGGCTCCTATGTCAACCTGGAGCGGGCTGTACGGGCGGACACCCGGATGGGGGGCCACTTTGTGCAGGGTCATATCGATTGTACGGCGACGATTATGGAGAAGAGGCCGGATGGGAATGCGGTGACGTTTAGGTTCCAGCCGGTGAAGAAAGAGTTTTTGAAATATATTGTGTATAAGGGGTTTATTTCGATTGATGGGACGAGCTTGACGGTGACCAAGGTTGATGATGAGGAGGGGTGGTGGGAGGTGATGTTGATTGCGTATACGCAGGAGAGAGTTGTGGTAGCGAAGAAGGAAGTAGGCGAGACGGTGAATGTAGAGGTTGATATCTTGGCCAAGTATGCTGAGCGGTCGACGGCAATGTTTCGGAAAGATTAGATGAATGCAAATATAGTTGTATATACTAAGATAATATTCATATTGCAGGTCCATTTTATGTCATTAATCGTCAACGTCAAAGTCACTTACTCTCAACCCCACCCCACACCTCCGCCAGTCGGATACCTGACGTCTTTGTTACTTTATGTCGTCCTACCAGATAATCTAACTCTTTGACCACCATCTCCTTCATTTTCTCTCCAATTTTCTCCCCGCCAAGTCTCTCAAAAGCCTCCACAAAACTCCTTGGTGTCTTCCATCTCCTCTGAATCTCAATCGCCTTCTCCGCCGTCACCCCTTTCGTAGCCATCAACATCTTGAGAAACAGGTCTCGCAAAGTCAGTCGGCCTGACTTCGACGCCATGGATGAAAAGGCTTCGTAGGAGACATAGAAGCCCATATTCGGTTTCCCCTCGCGGAAATACTTCAACGCCGGCAAATACGTCGCGGCCATCAATCCCGCCGCAGGAACCACGTGTACAGTCTTCTTGGCATATATCCCCCTTAATAGCCGTGTCATTCTCGCCAGGTACCGAATTGTATCATCGAGCGTCTGACTCTGCCGCAAATGACAGCCACTAACCACCTGCAATGATGCCATGGCCGATGCCACCGATTCCTCATGGTGATGGTACCGTTCCAACGTTCCCTGACTGACGGCCTCCTCCACCACATAAACTACGTTCTCCACACCCGATCTCTTGAGTCTAAACTTCTGCTCATGGAACCGCCCATCCTTGATCGATGCAATCAAATCATCCAACCGTTTTCTCTCGACAATATAATCCAGAACCAACTCATCCCCTTCTGCCCCCAGCCTTCTCAATAACTCTGGATCTTTCATCTTGGCAACCCATTGAGCATCGCCGAGTTCCATGCTGCGGACAAGCGGGTCAACACCAGCCTTGGCAAGCTCTGATTGGATGTAGTCGCGGTCTTTCTTGGTGCGGACTTCCCGAACGTCAAGAACAAGTTCGACAGTATATGCAGAGGAGGATATAGCTTGCGGACGCAATCTTTTATAATCTGTGACAATAGGAGTAATAGGGATGGTGGGCGGGGCTGTGATCTGGGATGAGGCAGTAGTGGCGGTGACAGGCCGAGAGGAGCCCGGGACAATGTCGTCATCATGGCTCAAATCCCATTGATTTGCTTCTGCACTGGACCTGCTGGCTGGTGCTGAACCCTCAATACCCTTTCCCTTCATCTTGTCTTTTCCATTATCATTCATCACTCTCCCTTCCTTCATAGCCTCCGCCGCCTCCCGCATTCGCCTAGCCACTTCCCACCCCTTACCCGTCAACGCATACTTCCTCACCGGCCTCCCCTTCTCCGTCACCAACTCCTTATCAATCAACGTCCTCATCGAATTCCACGCCGTGTACCAAGATCCCTGGCCTCCTCCATGTCTCGGCGGTGCCTTGAACGACACATCCGTGTATTCTTCTGCTAATTCAATCACCTTGTCCTTGACGATGCCAATAGGATCGGCCATGTCCTCTGGGATGACAGACAAAGCCATGATGATCCCGTAGCTGCCCGACCGGTATTTGGGTGTGTACGGGGCCTTTGTAGCTTTCCGTTTAGGTTTCCGGGCAGCATCATCATCATCCGGGAAATCAGTGGCTTTGCGTTTGGCCGCATAAATGGGCGGCGGCGGAAGACCATTCCTTTCACAATACTCCCGATACTTAGTCGCCAATCTATCGCAAATCTTCGGTCCAAACCCCTTCAACTTCCCCAGCTCCATCGGATGCTGGAAAGTAATGGGACAGGTAAGTAGCGAATTGTAGGCATTGCGGTAGGTGGTGAACCCGGGGGTGTTGTTGTGGAGAGAGTAGTCAAGCCATTCTTTGATGATGCTCAGAAATATGGGATTGGCGCATCGGGATTCCGGTGTGGCCGGCATTTTTGGCTCTGTGAGTATATTGAAGCTGATAGTGGGGACCACGCGCGCCCGGGGCGCGTTGCAATTCCCGAAGCTTATCTCCACAAATGCGCGGGATCACGTGATATTATATCTGTTGCATTTTAATGTAGGGTTAGGGTATGCTACATGCAAATCCGTTACACACCTCCGCTACTTTTCACCCATGGCCAAAGATTCAATTTTATACAAATCCCCTCAAGTGGTCTGAAGTTGAGAATTTGTTAATTATAGTCTCAAAAATCTATGTAGCAAGTTCCCAACAGGGCTAGCCTGGCTGGAAGAGGCGCAAGGGTTAGGAAAGATAGGGCACATGAGACGATTGTCAGTGGTGAAGAGTGGGGGTAATGAAAGCTTTAGTGAGATATGAACTCCTGAAATGTTTGTTGGGACATGAATAATGACGAAGTGGCTCTAATTCTGAGAGGATAATAGATGCTAATCATTTGAGGGCGTATTGGCTGACTGAAGCATCGTGACGAGAAGGTCAGACCCCGCCATGTCTTGGACAGCGGTGCAACCGATAACAATGGCAGCCATATTCAGTCAAAGCAAATAAATATAATCAGCCCAACATTGTAAACTAGAGACATATTCATGCCCTATATGATGCAGTCAACTCGGCAAGAATCCTCCTCGCTCCTATCTTCAAAAGAGTCACTCTTCACTTCGTTTAATCATCACCCTTGTATTCATTCCCCTAACCCACTGTCAACCAAAAATGGAAATAATCCCCCATGGAAGTTTGAAGAAGCGGGGTGACCATGCCAGTGCCTGAGGCTGTGGGGTCACTGGCGTTGTATTGGGGAGCCATTGTATGCAGTATGGGGCGGGAGAAGCTGTTCTGGCATCGGGAAACACGATGGCTGGAGGTGGGAATTGGAAGGGGGAAAGGGGAAGGTATTGACGCAGGTGAAGGTGTAGGTAGTTTCTGACTGTGGAAGAGAGGAACGAGGTTTAGAGGGGTGCTTTCATTGGTCAGAGAGAGTTTAGCCCCGATAGTGATGTCTCGAGATGGCCTATTCAACGTTACTGAGTACAGGAGATTCATGGCTCGCCCTCTAACGTTATGAATTACCCCAACAATCACCTCTTTGTATACCAATAGCTCTTTGTACTCAATTGGCGTAGTTATTTGACTCTCTCCACCAACCTATCGTGATGCCCCTCTTCACGCAAGTTTACAGGGGTTATTTCCCCCACAGAGAAGCCCGTATTGAGGTCCGTTAGGCCCTGAAGAGAACCTTGTTTAGCTTTGGACTCTGAAGGTGGCAGTCACTTGGTGCTTGTGAAACCAGAAGTTGCTCCGCTTTGTTCGTTGCCCGCACCTGATGGGGACGAACAAGTGTTGGCTGTATTTATTAACTTTAATATTTATTTTGTGCTCTTTTTCATAAGTTGTTGTTCTTTTGGTTTGATTTCAGTTATAAAAACTTCGTCTAACTTTTCTTGTTTTCCGGTTCTTGTTCTTAATTGTAACAAGCTTCGTATTAAAAATATACTCCCCATTTGATACCCCCACCCATTACAACACCGCCAAAATGTCCACTGAAGCCGACCTCAAGCTCATCGAAGCTTCCAAGAAGCACCCCATCGTCTCTGGCCACACCTACAAGTATGGTACCGCCGGTTTCCGCATGCCTGCAGACCTCCTCGACGGCGTCTGCTTCCGTGTCGGCCTCCTCGCTTCCCTCCGCTCCCGAAAGCTCTCCTCCCAGGCCATTGGTGTCATGGTGACAGCTTCCCACAACCCCCCCGCTGATAACGGTGTCAAGATTGTCGATCCCCTCGGCGACATGCTCGAGCAAGACTGGGAGTCCTTTGCCACGAAGCTGGTAAATGCTCCCTCTGATAAGGCCCTGGTGTCTGTTTACAATGGGCTGGCCAAGGATCTAGAGATTGACCTGTCCGCGCCGGCGAGATGCATTGTTGGCAGAGATACCAGACCGTCCGGGTTCAACTTGGTAGTTGCGTTGAAGGATGCTTGGGATACCACGGGGACCGACTTTTCTGATTATAAACAGTTGACGACCCCGCAGTTGCACTACATCACTCGCTGCATCAACACCGAGGGTACTGCGCGTTCCTACGGTGAGTCTACCGAGGCTGGTTACTACAAGAAGTTGGCCGATGCTTTCGTCAAGGCTCTGCACGGAAAGAAGATTTCTGGTCAGCTCATCGTCGATTGCGCCAATGGTATTGGTGGTCCCAAGTTGCACGAATTCCTCAAGTATGTCCCTGAGGGCACCGGTCTGGACATCAAGGCTGTCAACGATGATGTCCTGCGCTCTGAGATCCTCAACCTCGACGTAAGTTACACTAGAACCATTCAAATATCATTCCAAGTTACTAACATCTACTTTCTCCTCAGTGTGGCGCCGATTATGTCAAGACCCGCCAGCGCGCCCCTCCTTCTCCTCGTCCTGTCCCTGATGCTCGATCCTGCTCCTTCGACGGTGATGCCGATCGCCTGATGTACTACTACACTTCTTCTGCTACTGGCTTCGCCATGCTCGATGGAGACCGCATTGCTGCTCTCACTGCTGCTTTCATCGGCGAGCTCTTCCAGTCCGCTGGTCTCACCAATGACCTGTCCATCGGTGTCGTTCAGACCGCCTATGCCAACGGTGCCTCCACCCAGTACATTACCCGCAACCTTGGTCTTCCCGTCGTCTGCACACCCACCGGTGTCAAGCACCTTCACCACGCCGCCCAAAAGTTTGATGTCGGTGTCTACTTCGAGGCAAATGGTCACGGCACTGTTCTCTTCTCCAACGCCGCCGTCGCCGCTTTCAAGGAGACGCAGCCTCAGTCCCCCGCGCAAAAGGAAGCCCTCGACATTCTCGCTGCCTGCGCTGATCTCATCAACCAGACTGTTGGTGATGCCCTTTCCGACATGCTCATGGTCGAGGTTGTTCTTGCGCACAAGAACTGGAGCATGGAGGACTGGTCGCTCATCTACAAAGATCTACCCAACCGTCTGCAGCGAGTTGAGGTGCCTGATAAAGATGCCTTCAAGACGACGGATGCTGAGCGGAAGCTGGTAGCGCCCGAGGGTGCGCAGGCTGGTATTGATGAGGCGGTTAGCAAGTACACTAACGCGAGATCATTTGTGAGAGCTTCTGGGACGGAGAATGCGGTTAGAGTTTACGCTGAGGCGGCGACGAACGCGGAGGTGGATGAGCTGGTTAGACGGGTTGTTACGCATATTGTTTCGACTGCGGGGCAGTAAAGGGTGTATGTTGATGAGATGTAACGAATAGTACATGATTAAATATATAATTTAACACAATTGTCAGTTATCAAGTCAAGAGTAAGTACAATGTGGGTTTACAGTATTTTTTTTTGTCATCATATATAGTCAATACACCATCATCACTATTATGTCAAATTAAATGTCCCAACAAGAAATCAAGTCTATTTTTTTTCACCAACGAAAACAAAATGAACAACCCCAGGCCACGATTACCTCCAGAAACAGAAAATACGGACTCACTGAGTAAAAAAAGATGAAAAATGGATATCAAAATGGAACGTGGACGGGATAAGAAAAAGAAAAAGAAAAATCCATTTCTTCTTCGTATCTTGCTTCAAACAACCCAACAGAAACAAAGACTCAACCTTGATATTTTGTTTTTTTCTCCAAGCCAAAAAAGAAAAATGAGCACTAAGAATCATCATGACAGAAAGACGGAGACAAAGATGGGGGGAGGAAGGGAGGAACGGGAGAGAGAAGATGAAAAAGATTACGTGCTTAGCACATCTGGTACTCGCAGTTACCCTCAGCCTGTCTCATACCGTCCTCGGTCAGCAGCTTGTAGGCCAGCTTAATGTCAAGATCTCTGTGTTTCTTCTCATTAGGCTTGACTTCCAAGACCCCCTCGACCTCCTCGCCCTGCTGGACGGTGAGGACATGCTTGAGGTAGAAGACCGTCTGCTTCCAGTGGGTATACTTAGTGTGGGGGCCCGTGGAGAAGCGGATGGTCTTATGACAGGCGGTGAAGTCGATGTCAAACCAGGAGACGAGGGCGTGGATGAAGTCATCACGGCGCGCGCGCAGTTTGTAGGGGACGGAGAAGATGAGGTCGGAGAGTTGGCAGGTGTAAAGGTCGAGGGTGATGACGGGAGTGGGGTCGGTGACTACGGCTTTAATGTCGACGGTGTCGACGAGGGGTTCGGAGAGGGCGACAGACTTCAAGGGGGAGTAGTCGAAGCCATAGACATTGTCCCAGACTGAAAAGGGAGCGAATTAGCTAGACGGTACATGGTTTTTGTTGTCAGGGTTCCAAACTTACAGCCGATCTTCTCGTCCTTGTATTCACCATCCTCGATACCAGCAACAAATATGGTCGCCTTATCCGGGAAAATTAGACCACCGGGAGCCAGGTACTTATCGCGAGCGTACAGAACAGTGTCCAGCATAGATTCGTACAGAAGAAAGTAGCCCATCCACTCAGAGATGATGATGTCAACCTTGGGGTATGGCAGCTCAATCTCCTCCATCTTACCCTGGATCAGGGTGATCTTGTCGGAAAGACCATTGCAGTGAACGATCTCGCGGGCCTTGAAGATAATGGAGGACATGTCGACACCAATGACATGCTTGGCGCCAGCTTTGGCGGCGAACCTGGAGGTTGTTAGACGGGGCTATGCGAGACCGGGTGGTGGGCCGATGCTTACATAGAGAGGATAGCAGTACCACAGCCGACATCGAGGACAACTTTGTTCTTGAAGATGTGGGGATTTTGAACAATAGCGTTCATGTACGAGCGAGTGCGTACTTCATCTTTCTGTACACAGAGAATTTTGTTAGTATGTTGTTCTGAGGCAAGCTGGAGAAGTTGGGCGCCGGCCCCGCGTGTGCAGCCATTCCACTTATCAGATTGATGTGTGTGTCGTTGCCCTAGCCTAAGGAGCATAAGACAAAGCGGCGGGTGAGAGACACATGGTACGGGCTGTGGTGCATCGGTGCGCAGCACGGGGCACGGAAGGAGGAGGGGGGCGGTGGCGGGGTAATTCGTACCAGCATTTCTTCGTGGATACCATGGTGATCGTAGCTGCGCGCAAGACAAATTAGCAGAGTGAACAATGTAAACATCTACTTTGGGCCTTCTGAGTCGTTTATATAGCTATTGACAAGAAATATAGACATTTGTGTCATATTTCTGCCACCATTACATCGCAAACCTTCAACCCAAGCCCAATGCCACCAACTAACCTCTTGAAGTAATGTTGCTCCGACTGGGACATAAGCTCCAGCGTCTTCTTCTGCTTTTCTATCTCGGCCTGAGTAGTATTCATGATGTTGTTTGTATGAGTAGATCTTGTGGATATACAATTGGAAAAGGAAAAAGGAAAGAAAGATACAAAAGCTTCAAGAATTAAGAAGGGTATCTGGAAAAAAAAATAATATCTAGTAAAAAAAAATGCAGCCAAAAAAAATGCAAGGCCACGTCTGGTTCAGTGTAAGCTTGGGTGCAGAATTGGGGAAAAAACTTTTTGATAGTTGCTGAAAAGGTAATGACAGGGATTAGTGTCTGGGCAAAAAGTGTGTAAGAAAGAGAATAAGAATTATTTTGAGATGAAGTTGATGTTTGCAGAAGATGGCAGAGCTATGCAACTAGGATAGTTTGAGCATCGGTGGGCAATTCTAACACTTGAGTTTAGTTTTCCTTCCCACAGAATAGAAGGCTAGATCTCCTAAACAAAGCCTCACCAGCTCTCTATCGCTACCCAATGTCCTTTGTCCCTGATAATGGCTTCCAAAAACTTTGTTAATACCCCCCCTTGTCTTCACTGCCGGGACGCCCTTGGCTTAGCTTCTTTCAGACGCTTCTGCGTACAATAAAGCTTATGGACACGGCAATGACAAAGATGAGAAACCTGATGCTAAGGGAATTCCAGAAGACTATACCATTGAGTTGGGGTTATGACCCTAAAGGTGAGGTAGCAGGTGAAATAAGCAGAGCAAAAGCTAAAGGAAATCCAAGAATTCATGACCTAATTATAGCTTGTGGAAGAAAAAACAATGCAGCCAATCTTTGTATGAACAACGAATAAACAACTGCTTAGTAAAGCAAAAAAAAAGAACATACAACACCGGGTATTCCCACGTGGTCACCCACCGTAGTACTAATCCGGCGCTCCGTGGCTTGACTATGGGGGAGCAGACGGGACCCCGTATTTTCCACAGGCTATGGTCGTATGTGCTAGGTACAGTAACCAACAGAGCCTATATTGGTTTTCTCAGCAGTTGACATATTGTGGTCATGCTCCACTTTCAACCATTGTTTAAGGTTGACCGCAGCTAACTTGTGATTGGTCGGATACCGTATCTTGGGTTGACAGGATAACGTTATGTCTGACAAGAGGGTTATCACAAACACAGTATTTGACAGATAGATTACAATTCAATGGAAAATTCAATGGAAAAAATGTTGTTTGTTTCAAGAATCTATTAAGCCAAGTTGAATGTAATGCAACTGGCAACTTGAGGTTAACTCCTCATGGTATCAAGTCATCATCATCAACAACCAAACCAACCGCCATTTTATTTCGAAAATTTTCACAATCTGCAAACAAGAAAAGTAATGAGTATCCCAAAATTAACCCACAAATAATAGACACGAAGTGAAAAGAATAAGATATCGCCATAACAAACAAACCCGGAAGTAATGCAAAAGAAAGAAAAAAACACAAACCAAAGTAAAAAAAAAGGAAAACGCAGTACCGCATAGACAAACAAACCATCAAGCACAAAAGAATCGTCGTGAACATGGTAAGAACCCCTAAACTACATGAGAAGCAGGACATCTAAGCTTTCTTCTCAGACCCGGAAACCGAAGCCGTTGACGCAACAGTCTTATGCTGGCGCATGTACTGGTTAATCTCCGCCGTGAACATCTCATTCTCAGCACCAATATCAGTCTCCTTAAGACCACGGTCCTGTTCATGAGCAATCCACTCCGCCTTGAGGTCCCGGATCTTCTCCGAGTGATCCAGCTCAGGGTTGTACGTCTTGCTGACGCCGCGAAGGCGCTCCCAGAGAGACAGATGCACAGGGTGGACGGCGATACCATGGTACTCATTTTCACGGCCCGAGAAAATGTAGTTCCAGCGGCGCTCCTGCTCGCGGAGGTCCAGACCGGTAGTATCAGGGAGGAAGAACCAGGTCAGGAACATGCCGGCGAGACCGAACCAGGGGACAAAGTAGAACTTGGTCTGGTCGTCAATGTAGTTGTAGAGGACGGAGGCAAGTAGGGCGCCTGACTTGCCAATGCAGGCGGAGAAGCCGTGGGCAGAGGCACGGATCTGGGTGGGGAAGACCTCGCCGGCGACAAGGAAAGTGACAGAGTTGGGGCCGAACTGGTTGAAGAAAGACGAGAGGAAGTACATAGCCTGGAAGGCGTGTATGTTTTCGGGGCGCTTGTAATAGTCAAAGTGGAAGGCAGGGATGACGAAGAAGATGAAGCAGGCGAGGAAACCAACCTGCTGCATCATCTTGCGGCCATAGAGCTTGTGGTCGATGAGCAGGGAAGCAAGGTAGTAGCCGCACATGGAGACGACGATGTTGATGAGCGACCACTTCCACTGCTCGATCAGCGAGTTTGGGTTGTCGGAGATGACTTTGATGAACTGGGACTGGAAGAGCTTGTTGCCGTAGAAGAAGACGTCGTTGGCGAACCAGGCGCCCGAGGTGGCCAGGAGACGGCCGCCGTAGACGGTGAAGCAGGACTTGAGAGCATTGACATCATAGCCGGTGACGTTAGCCTTCTTCTTGGCCAGCTCGAGCTGCTTGCCCACATCCCGCATTTTGTAGGTACGGTAGTAGGTCAAGAGACCGGTGCCAACCCAGGGGATGAAAAAGGAAATACGCATGACGGCGTGCCCGGCCAGTTTGGAGTAGGGACCGTCACCGGGGTTGCCGTCATGGCGGTTGAAGATGAGCAGCAGAATCATGAGGATGCACTGGTTCAGGAACTGGCCCCAGCCCTGCATGAGGAAGGCCGAAGTAACGCGGCGGCCACGGTGCATGCGGTCATCCCGGGAAGCCATGTGACCGGAGGTGGCAGAGTGCTCGAGAGCGGAGGTGGCAGTGATGGGGTATTCACCGCCGACGCCGAAGCCATAGATGAAGAGAGACCAACCGTACATGATAACCCAGCCCTGGAGGGTGGGGCCCCACATGGCGACGAGGAGAGTGAGGCCGACCCACATGATGGAAGCGTCCTGGATGAGACCGTGGCGACGGCCAAGCCAGTCGCCCTGAATACCGACAACGGCCTGGCCGATCATGATGCCGACAATTTCAAGGTAAGTCTACCGGGGAAAAGCAGGTTAGCAACGGGTCCAGCGGGAGATCGGAGTCAGATTTATGAGAAAACATACAACAGAGGCGACCCAGTTAGCATCACAGACTCCGGGCTTAGAGGAGCCCCAGCATGTGGGCCAGACAGCCTTAAACAACGGCGCCAAGTTACCAATAGAGAATAAAACATAACCCTCCAGCAGCAAACCGGCACCGGGCAGCACGGCATTCTGCCAGTACCAAGAGAGCGGCGATAAGGGGTCTTCCTTGACCATCTGGCCAACGGTGCGCAGCTCTTCAGCAGCATCAGAGGAATGGGCGCCGATGACCCACTTGGCGCGTTGGAAGAATGGGAGATCGGCCCAGTAGACGCCCTCAGGGGTGTAGGAGTCATCGGGGTGAGTGATGGGAGCGAAGATGCGCTTTTCTTCTTCGGTGGCGACTCCGTGGGGGAAGATGGTTTGGGTAGTGGGGGAGGTAGCCTTGGGGTCCTCCATGATGTCAGACATTTTGGCGGTGTGTATGTGTGTCTGGAGAAGGAGGAGGAAAAGGAAAGAAAAAGTACTGGTGAGGCCGGAGGGAAGTTACTCTCTCGGACTGCTATCTGGACGTTGGTGACGAGTACAAAAAGCGGGGAGAAGTAGAGAAGAAAAAAAAAGAGGCACAAAAAGAAATAAATCTTATCTTTATCGTGCAGAGCAAGTTCAACTCAGATATCGGGTGAGCGTGGGTGAGAAGAAAATGGCCAAGGAGCTAATAACTTTTCAGAGGAGGGAGCAATCCGGCTTCTTATATGTCGGGAACAGAATAATGTCGATTAAGCAGAAGAAGAACAAGCCCAAGAGCCAAGAAGAAGGGCTTTCTATTGTTTCAGGAAAAGCTGAACGGATTTCGCGGTGCTAGTGGTTGTGGTGGTGGTGCTAAGGTGGGATGTGCAAGGTATAGGAAGCAGAAAAAAAATCAACTGCGAGGCCTAGTGTTGGTAAGGTGCGGATAGAATGGGCGATGGAGTGAGGAATGTAAGGCCGGATAAAATACAGGAATTTATCTAAGGCTTCTTTTTTCTTTTCTTTTTCCTTTTTTCTTTTCAGAGGAACAACTGTGACGATGGTAGGCTGGATTACCGGGGGGCAGATTGGAGGGGTGGAATTGGATGTTATTGTAATGGCTGAACCTCATGACAATCAGCTTCGGGGAATTGTTAAGAGGTTGTGTAAGTCTGGACTTACGGGAGACATGATATGCATTGCTTTCGATGATATCTGACCAACATATTTTCATCATGTCAACGGCCGTACTCGGTGTTATTGTCAAGTCCTCTCAAGTCCCAGCAGCAACAGCCATTGACCATTGGTATAAGCCCATGACCGCTACCAATTTGCTCTTCTAATTGAAATTGAAACTTGCTGTCACACATACAACAATGACCAACAACATTGATGAATCCTTCCGAGTCACTCAAAGCCATCCATCACCACAGACCACAATCTTAACCTCCCCCACCCACACATCCCCTTCCCCAGCCCGAATACTATGCTACGGTGGATCATTAGCTGCTTACTAGTCCGAGTTGCCAGATGGGGGCACCTGGTAGCTTATGGGTAGTTAATGGCCAGACGCGGGGTACCTTTTTCAACCGATGTTGGTTCTTTTGCAACTGGCGAATGAGAAATAGAAATTTGTCCTCATTTTTCGACATGGTTTTGTGGTTTGGGGTGACGGGGTTGGAACGTAATTTGGAAACAGATGATTTACTTCATGCATATCATTTGTCAACATGACTTGGGGAGATCGAGAGCGCAAGCTCAGAGTTATATGCGTGTTCCAACAAATATTAATGTTAGGGTTATCTATTACAAGCCATGGCTAACCCATACAGTTATCAGAACCTAGAATGTAACCTAAAATATATCAACATAGACAACTTTTCAGATGTGCCCATTCTAATTTTTACATATATACATTTGTACGACTGTCGTCTAACCCGCGTCCACATTCTTCACAGCCAAGCCTTGATACTAGAAAAATACTCTCGTCTCTGGAAAGTACTCGTGTGTGCATTCTGACGTGTCACTGCCGCCGCCCCAATCTGAGGTTTCCAGAGTCACTTTTTTTTCTTGGCCTTTTCTCAATAGTCGTGTGCTGCTCTTCTACATTTCGTACACAAGGTTCGTCTTTGGAGGGTTTTCTGAGAGACAAATAGTAACCCAAGGGTTGAGTGTACCAGGCGTCGGAGGATATAATGAAAAGTATATTCTATCACGTGGGAGGTCGAAGAGGAGAGATGTGAGTGTCGGATAAGGCTACGAGGGAGTCTGAGATAACAGTGGCAATGTGGAGATTAGGTGGTGACCACATCATCAATATCCGCTCTCCTGCACCCACGCCCCGTAATCTAATCCACCCCCACTATTCGTCCAAGGCCATCATCAACAACCTTTTCTACGCTCTTCCCCAACTGCTCCTCAATTCACAACAATCGTAAATAACCCAATTCTTGTCTGGCTTCAATACTCATCATCATCTCCACCAATCTCTCAAGAAAAAGCAAAAAAAGAAAAGAAAAAACTAAACTAAACTGCCTCACAACCTCACCTTCTCTTTCCCAATCAGGCAACAGCCCCATTATTCACATATATACCCCTGTCCCTGTTACTTTCCTTCCTCCCATCCAAAAATAACGCAGAAAAAAATTCCGCCAGGATGATAAGCTTAACTTAGGCCAATAAGAACGCACAATCTGACAACGTGTGTAGATCTGGCACAGGCATTTGTTCAGCGGGGTGGCGGGAAGTTGAAGAATTGAGGTGCGAGCTAGTCGGGCCGGGGAAATATCTAAAGATCGAATGGGTGGGTTTCTGGTTAGGGTTATGATATTTTCAACTCTCTTGGCCTTGGGAACCGAAAATTTTGATGGTAGACATATAAACTCAGTTCTTGGCTTCGGTGCTTGGCAAGAATGTTGTGATTGTCATTGTCTGTCCAAGGGAACTTGAACTGAATGTGATAAAGAAACTTAAAAGGACACTATAAATAGTGCGTCGCATAATCAACTGCCAGTAAACGACAGTGGGCAAGTCTCCAGAGGCTCGTTGATGTATAACAACGAAATCTGACATCAGCCAAGATGTGGCAATCCATTATGTTTGACTGTCACACACACCTTAAGCACAACCATATCTCTTGGCATAGGCTGTGATATTTTGCAATGTGAGTTTGATATCACTTTCTACAATGATCCTTAGTATGTACACAGTAGTTATGTAGGCATATTTCCCCCATGGCTGACCAGTGAGTACATGACGTTTGTGGTTGGCCGGTGATATCAGGAATTTAGAAGGCCCATCGAATACTTGCAGAACGTTTTGCCTTCCTGCATTACGTCGTCATCCACATAACACAAGGCACGACAGCGCCGATCCACCTCATCCACCACCAGCTTATTCCATTCCACTTTGTTCGTGCTAATCCATATTGTTAAAATCAAGCTCCATCTTAATCTGACTGATTATCTCATCCTTATAATGCTATTGCTAGTATCCTGCTTCACCTACGCACACGCCCCCGCCCACGTATACCTCCGCATGCCACCCCTCCTTAAAGCTTACTACCTGGCTCATACTCCCCATGTGCTCCTCAACCTGTACTATCCAAAGTTGAACTTTTGTCTAACTCTCATCCATCTCACTCATCCGCACACCCATCCATTCACCTCTTCATTACACAATGTCTCCTGCCGTCCCACTCCCTCATCACCATCACCACCTTGAAAACCAACACGGAAACCCCTCACACGACCTCTTTTTCCCTTCTTCGTTCTTGTCCCTTCCACCGTTCTTGGCGTATCTTTTGTTTCTCTCTATCTTACTATCTCACCATATCTCTCGATACCTCAGACTAGCCCCTCAACATTTGGTGAACTGCTTGGCAAGACCTCTTGTCTCACTTGGCATTGACATCGGATCCTCCTATTATCCATTTCTAAATCCATATTGCTAAACCGGGAAACCGCCCGGGCATTTGGATGGATGAATGGGTAGATTTCTTGTTAAGGGAATTTCCCAATTGGGAAGGGTCCTTTGTGTGGAGCAAAGTCCAGATAAGGTCTACTGAGCTTAGTTGTTGATATGCAGAAAGAGAGAAAGAAGAATGGGTATGGTCGAGACGATGAATGTTGTAGGTGCTTGTGGTGGCAGGGAGACATGTTCGTGTTGCGGGGTGGAAGGGTATACAGGTGGGTGGTCTGTGTAGAGTTGAGATGTACGATGGATCTTGCTTTGCAGTATTTAGTGCTGTATCGTGCTGAGTGGGGGGACTATATGTATATGTAGCTCTACATATAGCCTTTTTTGCGTGTGGTCTCTGGGGAGACGGGTACATTGAAGACCATGGCAAGGAATGGTATGGTAATAATTAGAGTCACTAGCGACGGTTATAGTGCATGTGTGACAGGCAGTCGTTATCTGTGAGGCAGGATTCGCTGATTCTCTTTGTTTGGCTTGTGAATAAACTTGGACGTGGTGCACAGTTTCTCTTTTGTGATATGTCAAGTCAGCAGCCGAAACAACCCACCAACTCCGGTCCCTAATCCAGTAACCGGTCACGCCTCCCTATCCGCCGCTCCCGAATCAATCTTTCCTTCGTTCCCTCTTTATATATTTTCTTTTTTTTTCTTGCAGAAGAAAAGAATTACAACATACATCTTCTCTTTCTTTTTCTCTCAAACCACCCACCACAACACATTCATTACTCTAATATTCCGTACTCCATCAAAACCCTCATTCCCACCAATACAACCCTGCCCCCTGCTCACCAATCACACACCACCAATTCCCCCACCCCTGTCTTCCTTCCCCCAAACAAATAACCAAATAGCCTGCGCAAACCACCCACGTGCTCGACGTCGCTTGTCTAAGTCGCCAGATTTGGAAGGGGTGGTCGCTGTGCTGGATTAGGAAATATCTTGGCTAGTTTGATTTTGGGATATGACAACTAATATTTTTCTTTTTGTGGAGAGTTTGTTGAAATTGGGTTGGTTTGTAGTGAGATTGAGGAGGTGATCAGCAGTCTCAGTTGGTAGAATGGTGTACATATATAGTTTGAGACGTCAGATCCGTTTGGGTGACAGGTCGGGAGAGCCGATTGTATCAGAGAGGTACAAGCCCGGCCGGTCACTCCTTTCCAAACCTACAACAGTCATTCAATGTCGTGCAGTGCGACTGGTTTGCAATTATCTGTGTGTCTCGTATACCCATGCGGCATCTTTCAATTTGTCCTTAGTTCAACATAATCTTATGACGTACTTCCGCCTAATACTAAACATAGCTCGGGGACTGACATCTATGCCTGTAGTATATTATGCATCTTATACACCTACAACACCTTCTAGAAAGGCTTATTCCATTGCCAAGTCCTACCCAGAATCTCCCGATCATCTCACAATGCACGCCAAATCCGCCAAGTCCTTTTCCGTCCTCCATCATCCCCTCTATCTCCCTCCCGTCATCGCTAAGCCCCTCATCATCTGCTATCTGTCTATCCGTCCCCTCACCAATCTGTTCTCTTGTCCATTCTTTATTTTTCCTCCTCTCTTGGCGATGGATTCGCAAACCTTGGCAGGCCAAGCAACGGGATATCTGTACAGCGAGCGGTCACCGCTATCGAAATCGAAAGCGAACCGCTGTCTTGGCTTCTTGGCTGAGGAGACGAGATGAGACGAGATGGATAAACAACAGGTGGTTGCCCGATTGGTAAGGTGATGGATTGGGTAAAATTTTTGGCGGTGCAGGTATGATAATAATTGTGATTTGTGGTGGAAGTTGGTTGGGTAGGTGATGTAAGCTGAAGAAGTGTATTTTGTGATTATGATGTTGGTGTACCATTTAGTTCTAGTTGCTGCAGAGCATGTTGCAGAACTTATTATCATTGGCTGGTTGGAGGTTTCGCTGTGTGTTTGCGCCGTCTTATTTACATCCATCTATGATACAATGCCACCGACAAAATGTCCGATGCCCGCCATCTGATTATCTAAAACAACTACTTGTATTTACATTCCGTCCATCAACCTTCTAACAATGGACAGCGTAGCGGTGATGCTCTGGAAAAGCTGCCAACAGAAGCATACCACTCTCATAATACGACAACACATCGGAGATCCCGAACTGTAACAGCACTCAGGGGCCAACCGTCCAACCAACTTCTGAAGATCTCGTAGACTCTATTGTTTCTCTCAACGCTTCAATGCCACCTCCAAAATCATATGGGCCTAGACTCATGCATATCTATACATTGTGTATAAAGTTCTTGCCAAGTTCCCTCTGTCAATGTCGAACTGACGACAGCAATAAAGTAGGACAAATCCCTGCTGGCACGTTTACATCTGGTTGGCTACAAAGTATTTTTGATGTCCACTCACGACCGCATGTGACAGGGGTCGGCTGGGTGGCCGGTCTGGTAAGAGCACGATGGGAAACGGGCTGGCGAAAGCTTGGAGAGAACGAAGGCATGAATGAGATTAGATCATTTACATTTGCTGATATATGTCAATGCTACGCTATTGTGAGGCGTCGATGACATGACATGCGTAGTCGTATCATTGTTCTAAAGATATCTGGGTGGCCGGGATGGATGGATCGGAGAGGGAGAATAGGGCGAACTTGGGGAAGAAGTGCAACTCAGAAGAGGGATCAAGCTTACGAAAAGGTCTGTGTAGATGTCCAATGAAAATGGGCAGTTTCATTCTATTGCTGTCATGCACTTTCCTGATCATTGGCCACTGCATAATGGCTCCGGTATGCACGGTTAACTTTGTCTAACAAGCCACTAACTCGTCACCAAATCAGTTACATCAGATGCATTCAGCACCGCCATATCCTTTGTAATCTTGCCTCATTGTCTATTGTCATGTCTTAATTATTATCTGACTGGGTATTTGATCTGTGTACGAAGTGGTGGCGGACAGGCGAACATTGATGTCAGAAGATAACAGGTACAAATGTTTTGAATTTCAGGTGGCAAATAAAGTAACACAAGATAAACTTAGGATATATCATTGGTTAGCCATTGCACTGGAAACGAATGGCAAATAGAATTGGTGATAATGAACTAAAGATATAAACCTGGGTTAGGGTTCAAGACAGTGCCATATAAGGTGCTATTTCAATGCACTGTCTACAAATACCGTGTAACGAAGGGTGCATCACGTGACACATGTTACCTGGGTTGATATTCATAAGAAGTGAGAGATATAGCCTTTCAATTCAATCTATATATAAAATGGATTCTCAAGACTTTGATTGTGCCACTTAAAAGATCCAAGAGAAGCTCTCCTTCACCTCAAATTTCACTGAATACTTGATGTCACCCGCCGAAGCCCCAACCAACACTTCAAACTCTCCCTTCTCTGCCACCCACGCTTTCACTTTCGTATCATAGTATCCAACAGCATGCTTGTCCAGATTAATGGTAAAGTGCCTGGTCTGCCCACTCTTCAACGGAATCTTCTCGAAAGCCTTGAGTTCTTTTTCTGGACGCACAAGACGGGAAACAGGGTCGTGAACGTAGATCTGGACGGTCTCGGCGCCGTCGATGTATCCAATGTTGCTGACGGCCATGGTCAAGGTAATCGTGCCGTCGGCGGTGAGAACATCTGATGACAGTTCCGGCCGTCCGTACTCAAAGGTGGTATACGACAGGCCGTGGCCAAAGGGGAACAGAGGCTTGACACCCGCCCGGTCATAGTGTCTATACCCAACAAAGAGCCCTTCACCGTACACAGAAACCTGATCCTCACCCGGCCACGAAGTAAATGCCGGGGTATCCTCCAATCTCCGCGGCCAAGAGCACGGCAACTTACCGCTGGGGTTGACCTTTCCAAACAGGACATCGGCGAGGGCATTCCCGGACTCCTGCCCTTGGTACCAGCTCTGGACAATGGACGGGACCTCGGCGGCCCACGGCATTGTTACAGGTGATCCCGATTGGCACACAACGACAGTGTTGGGATTAGCCTCCATCACAGCGCGGACAAGGCGGTCTTGGCTGCCGTTGACAGGGAGATCCATCGTCTTGCGATCATACCCCTCCGATTCCCATTCTCCGTCGAGGCCAACGACAACCACAGCCACATCGGAAGCCTTGGCGGCCGTGACAGCCTCGGCAATGTAGTCGGTGTGCTCTTCTTCGATAAAGCCGAGGCGGCAGCCGCCGAAGCTGTGCGTTTGGCCGGTAGCTGCTTGCTTGGAGCGAGGCATGAGTTCGTTGGTAAATTCGATGCGGAGAAATACGGGTTTCCTGGCGGTCATGGGGAGGTGCACGAAGGCATCGATGCTACCGGCGAACATGGCCTCTCCGGCCTCTGTCCAGTTCCAGAGGTCAGCGACGAGTTCACCGTTGGCGTACAGCTTGCCAGGGCCAACGCAGGAGAAAGATATAGTGTGGGTGCCTGTGGTAGTGGCGGTGAGGAAGGTGCTGGCAATGGCGGACCATTGGTCGGTAGTCTCACTAATGGGCGCAGAGTCCCAAAGTAAAAGGTCAGAATTCGACTTCTTCTCAGTGACGACGGGGGAGCCCTCGAATTTGTCGCCGCGGAACCATTCAAGCAGGAGCCCCTGGGACCCGTCGCCGCGGCTGCAGAAAGGAGAAGCGACCGGGAGCCACTTGTAAATGTGCCCGCCCTGGGAAAACTTGACGGGCTTCTCGGCAACAGCCTGGATGCCCTGCAGGGGCGTGGTAAGATAGTACGGGTTCAACGACGCCGAGCCACCACCGCCGGCGATGGCTCGGTTGGCGTTGGGGCCGATGACGGCGACGTTGGCGGATGGTGACAGAGGAAGGAGAGAGGTGGAGTTTTTGAGGAGTGTGATTCCATTGGCGGCGGCGTAGCGGATAAGAGCGCGGGTTTCGGGATTGTCGGCGGTGCGTTCGGGAGCCTCGGGAGACATGTCGGTGCCCTTGAGTCTAGAGACCCATGAGAGAATATGGACAACAGCTTTGTCAATGGCGCTTTCTTTCAGTTTTCCGTCCTTGACGGCCTGTACTAGCTTGCCATACCTCCACTTGTCTGAATGGGGGAATTCAATGTCACATCCGGCAACGACAGATTCAACAGTGGAGTTAATCCCGGTCCAGTCGGAGATGACGCAGCCGGTGTAGTTCCACTCGGTGCGTAGGATCTCCGAGAGAGTGTGGGTATTCATATCGGCGTGGAGGCCGTTGATAGCGTTGTAAGAGCTCATGAAGGCCCAGGGGTTTGCTTCACGGATGGCGATCTCAAAGGGTTTGAGGTAGAGTTCGCGGAGGGGGCGTTCTTGGATGAGGGCATTGACCATCATGCGGTCGGTTTCTTGTTCGTTAGCGACGAAGTCTGGACGCGGGTTAGGGTCACTATTCGGATAACAACGATGATAGAAGGACTAACGCTTGATGGTGGCGGAGATGCCGCGGGATTGCAGGCCGTTGATGTACTGGGCCGCGAGCTTGCCGGTCAGAAGGGGATCCTCGGAAAACGACTCAAAGTTGCGGCCGCCGAGTGGGTGGCGGTGGAGACAGACGGTGGGTGCCAGGAGAATGTTGGCAGAGCGGGCCTTGGTCTCCTCAGCCAAGTGCTGGCCGATTTCATAGAGAAGATCCCGATCCCAAGTGGCTGCGAGGGAAATTCCACACGGAAACAACGCGGCCTGTTCCGATTGTCAGTATAGTGGCTTTGTATCTGGATAAATTTAATTTCAGTTACCCTTGTACCACCAACAAAGATACTTCCTCTAGCTCCATTGGGGCCATCTGAGGTCTTGACCGCAGGGATTCCCTTTTCTGGGATGGCGGCTGTCCGCCAGAAGTCGGCGGCGGTGAGAAGCGTGACTTTTTCTTCGAGAGTCAAGGTTAATAGTTGCTTGTGGGCGTGGGCAATGTGGTCGGTGGTGGTCTTTGAGTCGATGTTGGAGAAGACGAAGGAAGGGTCGGTACGGGTGGTTATGACGGAGCCGTCGTCGGAAGGGGACGGGGCGCGGGGGGATGGTTGGGACATGAGTGAAGGTGATGTCAGATGTAATAAGATGAAGTTATTTGCTTATTTGGTTTGTACAGAGAAACTTGTCTTCACAAGTTGTGTACTCCCTATGGAAAAGATTGAGATAATATCTAACTAAATCAAGAAACAAGATGGGTAGCAAGATCGTGAACAGACACCATCACAAGCGGACTCTTTCCTTGATATACTTTCTCATATGACCATTCTCTATCGTTATCAGCGTTTGAAAATACCCAACTCATCATCCTACCATCCCTTCCTGATCTCTTCTATCACTGACCTAACCCGCCCCCGGTGTCTCTATATTACCAAACTTTCTCACATCCACTCTCCCCTCCAATCACAAACTCCAATTTTTTCTATCAACTCGCGAAAATTTCTGTTCACAATAGAAAATCCCACATAATTTCATCGCATTAAGATATCTACATCAACACCTCTGTCAACTTACACGACCCCGGTTTGCGCTAAAGCCCTGTCCGGCTCCCGGTTGGCGGGTGCTAAATGTGACATGGATATTTTTACCGATGATCAAGAATAATTTATCCGATAGACGCAATATCAGGTTGATATTAGGACAAGTTTTCCGAGAGTTCTTTGTGTTACGAGAGATTATCGGGAAAGGTACGGCTGTTAAAGAGCGTGGGATTTAAGGGATTGGGGCCTCTGGGGTTCCAAAGAAATAGTCTGGCGATAGTGAAGGTGGATAGGTAGGGGTAGTTTGCCGGTGCAAAGACGGCTACCAACATGACGAGAGCGGGCATTTTTGGCAATGCATTCATTATCAAAAAAGTCCCAGTTTCTATGTCCTACATCAATCACATGTATGTTTCTTTCATCACTTTCATCACTTTCAGCGCCATCTCCAACCCTCTTCAATATCCTTCCATGCCCCAATCTTTCCCTATCTGGAAATCCTAAGCACTCTCACATCCCAGCGCCACCCACTTGGCCCAAACAATTTCCCGAAGATAACCCGAAGATATCCCAGCGGCGCGGCATTGCGGAGCTCATGGTGGGTTACGGTGAGTAAAAAGGGCGTTAGAATGGATACCTCACTGGTTGGATATACGGGCCGATGGACCGCTATTGTTATCAGGCAGGCGAGTGACGCCATCGAACTAAAGAAGCAATCAGTATTGATTGTGAGAATGAAGTAAATAGATACTAAACACACAAACCCTAGTCGTTAGTCACTTCGCAATTTCAACCCTTACTTTCACTAAACCCTTACTTTGTTAACCCCAGTCTTGTCACTGTTTTGGACTCTTTTTGTGAATCGGAAACAATTTGTTTTGCTTCTGTGTTCCGATGATTGTTTTGTGTCTATTTTGTGAATGATTTACAGATTTCAATATCTATTGCTTATTTGTGACTTTCATGTGCATCTTATCATTTGCATAAGCGATTGCAACATATTTGTTGGTAAGTTGTGGCCATTTTAGGCAACAGACGGGGGTTATCATGGTGCCCGATAACCTCCATAATCAACACAACTATCGCCTCGAAGCAAAGCACAACAACTAACCAGGTCTGTTAGGTATTTCCACGTCAATTTAAACTAAATACATATAATTGACCTCACTAGCAACTATCCACCATGTTTTCGTTAACAGCAACCCTCAAACCCTCGCCCCTCACTCTCCAAAAGGCTGCTTCCTCTGGCGGTCTCTTCTCCCGCTTCCGCTTTCCGCTCCATCCACCAGCTCCATCTCCTGTTGTGACCACCTCAGCCTATCGACCCTCACACCCCGGGCCTACAGAATGGGTTGAAATGCAAGAGATTCCTCTCGCCCAGGCACCGACAGCCACAGACACCCTCAGAGGATCCACATCGCAAGAAGAACATGGGGATGACGATGGGTTAATAATGGTCATTAGCAGAGGGCCCAGTGGGGAGGGGATGTACGAAAGGGCAATAAGGTGGTGGAAGCGATATATCAGTGTTTCGGTGGACATTAGGGCATCCAGAGATCATCTCGGTGAGTACATCTGTCAATATCTGGGTACCCGGGCAACGTTACACGAACAGGCTGACCGGCCAGCAAAGCTTGCCCCGGTTTACAGTTAGGACAATTACTAACCAATCAGCCATCGAACGAACGTTTTTATCTTATCTGCGGACCTCTTCCATCGGTGCCGTCACGGGCACAATGATCTCTCAACTATTTGTCATCGAAGAAGCTTCGGCTAAAAGCTTCAGCTTCTTCGTTGGTCAGATACTGGCTACGATATGCTACAGCTTCTCTATAATCACTGTGTGTGTTGGCGCATACCGAATATGGAGACTGCAAGAGGCATTGATACATGGCAAAGGTTTGGCCGGCGGGTCAGAGCCCACGGCAGTGTTTGTATTAGCTGGTTTGGTAGGTAGATCTTTATTTGCGACAAGGTGGATAGGCTTATGCTAACAAGTGATGGACAGGTGATGTTGACATTTCTTGGGCTGATTGTTGCACTAGATGTGGTGGACTCGTGATTGTGTTGCTTAGCTTATGTATGCTCTGATTTCAGATACCTAATTGCATTATTGGTTTGTGGCTTTGGTTTGCCGGATGAATTCGGCGCCGAGTGGGGCCAGTGTTCAATTAGGGTTAGGTGATTTTTGCCTGCATAATCGGCTGTTCGCGATAAACCCCATGCTGGTTATGATAGTCATGCGAGCACAAATAAAAAGAAAAAGAAAGAAAAAGAAACCCAAACATTTAGATACTGGAGTTTTTTTTTGGTTCAGACAGTGTTTGTGGTGCCGCGGACTGTATTTTGTTGGTGGGGGAGAACGAGGATGTGGTAATTATGGTGCATGGCGATGCACATTATCACCTTCTCATCACCTTTTCGGGGTCTAAACCCCAAAAATACTCCTTCATCCTACTTGTCTCGTTCCGTGTTCGTCGGGCAATGGACAGACGGCAGTCAGTCAAGTAGGTAGCATTCCGATGGAGCATTTACATGCCATGATAGTGACCACCATCCAATATAAATCACTTGTTGGCGCAACTCTGCCCACCCACACCTGTAACTAAGATGTCATATAATTTAACGGATGTCCCAGGCAGTCAGTCCCATCCTCAACACTTGCTTATATGTTCCAAATAGCGGTCTACATACATACATATATCCCCATCCCCATTATACCCATCACCCATTGCAGTGGTACAACCAAATCTTCCCACTCCGGTAAATATTGCTGTATTCTCGTTTGTTTGGCTCCATGATTGATCATATGCTCATTCATCATCTCGTCCTCGCTCCACCAACAATCCACCCACGCCCGTCGACTCTCCTTTCTGAGAACAGACCCGTAGATATCCGCCCGCGTCTTGTTGTACCCGAATGGTTACATTGCGTTTTGGTGCAGAGTTAGGGTTTACAGGTTGTTATGTTTAGGGAAAGGGCGCGGATCGTTGATTTCTGTGGTTCGGGAGAAGGGGAGTTTATAATTTACAGTAGGTGGGAATGCGATAGACTTGGTGATGAAGGGATGGATGTGGGTGGACTAGTCAACTTGAGGATTTTCCACTGGTGTGTATTTGTAATGGTCAGTCAATACGATGTAGGTTGATGTAGGTTGCAGGGGAAAAGGCAAGATTGACGATGTCACGTGATGATGATAGTGGCTGATGGGACGATTCAGTTGGGGGAATGGCAGGAGATGGCCAAAGGGAGAGTTAGTCTCAAGACAAGACTGAATCAAATTTTGGAGATCTAGAGGCTAAGAATCTTGTATATATGTATGGTGAGTTATTTCGGCCATTGGATTGGGTATCCGGGTCTAAAGATTCCATTAGAACATGGCAGCAAATGTTTCGTCACAAAACTGTTGGAATGTCAATTGCTTCTCAATCTGGAAAGTTGCCAAGTGAGGCAGTCATAATCCCGGCACTTAGCACCATCTAATATCGTGCCACTTCTGCACCATCATGTAACTCAAGTCTGTCTATAGACATCCATCTCAGATAAAACATCACCGTCACCATTATTCCTATGAAGGCCAGGCCCCCGGTAACCCTTGTCTAGGCAAGGCTCTCCTAGCTACACTAACAAAGAGCCCTCTAGAATCTACATCATCCTTCCGTGTGCCTCCAAACTTGACGAAAAAAAATGGAGGCTTCAATGTAATAAGGGTTAATCGCAGACAGTCCCCTGATAGAAGCCCTGTAATCGAAGATTCCACTCTCTGTATCGCAAAAGTTCGAAGCCTGGAGCCTTAACCTTGATCACACCCCGCCTAATCCCCATCAGCTAGAAAGCTACAAGCAGCTCCAGTTGAAGTTGACCATTACACAATTAAAGACAACTTCCCGTCCTCAGTCAGTTCCGGTACCCATCGACGGCCGTCCGTATTAACGTTGCTCATTTTTCTTTCCTTCGCCATCATCTCTACTATCATCATTCTTCATCCCGTCTTTCCATTTCTATTGTCACGCTGCCAACTGTTCCTCACCACCGTCAACGACATTGCCCGCCACTGACACCAGCTCGACTTTGCTTTTGCTACCCGCCTTTTTGCTCGACCTCATATCATCCTCCGTGTCCCGACCAAAAGCAACTATTGAATTTCTGGTTATCCGTCATGCCTTTATCGGCCACCATTGCCAAATACTAGTGCTGGCTGACGCCGGGGATCTGGCTTTACAAAAGATACTTGTCATCAACTGGCCTTGGTCGATATCGAGATTACTTCTGAGCTGAACCTTTTTTTCGACCCAGAGACACAAGTCTCGACCACGGCCGCCAGTCTTCTCTATTTCTCTCTCACTCAACAATTCATACTACCTTGACCCATTGTCCCAACCATTCCGGCACACCCTTCGTATTCAGCGGTCCCTTTCGACCTTCCTTCAATGTTGTGCATTCTGTAGTACGTCGAGAAAACACCCCTTAACCTATCCACTCACTATGGACTCCGAACCGAACTCTGCGCCCCCGTCAGCCCCCCACTCCCGCTCCGGATACTCTCCCATGATCTCTCCGCTCTCTAATCTTCGCGCCGAGTCTCTCACCATGCAACGCTCCTTCAGCCAAGACATCAAGGAGGAACGCGAGGAGCTTAGGGAGGCGGCAGATCAGACGCTCAATATCATTGTTGATGTCAACTTTGACGGGACGATCCGGTGGATCAGTCAGTCTTGGACGGAAGTCATTGGGACAGACGATACTGAGCTGATTGGAAAACATATTTCCGATGTGATTATTAGTGACAATAAGAATGTGTTTATGGAGGCAATGGAATCGATGAAGAAGGATGATTCCAAAAGCCATCGGTTGCGTTTTGCGATGTATTTGGGGCCAGCCTCGAGGCTATTGAGGCCGCCGCTGACGCCGACTATCCAAACAACTTTTGCGTCCGAGGAAGGTGATGATGATCGTGAAGAACAGGATGGCGACAAGGCAGAAGAGAAGAAGCAGGAGGGGCCCGCACAGGAACTAGAAACACCTTATATTGAGTTAGAGGCACAAGGAATTACCGTCTATGACTCGGCTTCGAGCGAGGAAAGTCATGTAAGTACGACCTGGGTCGAGACTTTTGTATCCTTGTGGTACAAAGATATGGAACCTTTTTTTTCTATTTGATTTGTACATCGGAAACTGACAAAAGTACCGACAGACCATGTGGATGATTCGGCCCTGGAAGGCTCCGAAAGAAATCAAGATTGACATTCCACCTGTCATTGTCCACTCTCTGGGTTCCGGCGCCGAAGTGTTGGCCACCTATCTGACACAACTGGCCGAAAGTGGCTCACCAGACCCCAATCAACATCCGCCACCCCCGCCGCCTCTTCTTTGTCGAATCTGCGAACGGAGTATTCCGGCGTGGTGGTTTGAGAAGCACACAGATCTCTGCCTCCAAGAACATCGTGCAGAAATGGAAGTGCAGATGGCTCAAGAGGCCTTGACCGAACATAGACATGCCATTGTACGGGTGCTGGATCTTCTAGAGGCGAGGAAGAGTCGGCCGATGAGTATTGAGCAGATGACACTGACTGCTGAATACAAAGGCTTACCTATCGGGCCACCACCACAATCGACAAATTCGTCGCCAGGAGCACCCGGAGGACCTGGTGGGGCCGGCACTCAGTCGAGGGAACGGTCAGCTTTTGGACATGCTCGGGGCCGGTCGTTTGCTGTGCGCAGGCCACAGGCAAGGATCGTCGAGCTGCTGGTAGATCTTTGTGATACGGCCTTGGAAATCAGTACTCCAGCTGTCAAGGAGCCGACGAACTCGAATCAGGATCCGTTTGATTTCCGGACACAGTCACCGCAGTCAGAGTCTCGGATATCGCAGGTTCTGCAGTGGCAGTCGCCAAGTACGAATACTTTGGAGCAAGAACAAGGACTTGCTCTACTTTGCGCTGATACAGAAAGAGCTGCTAAAGAAAAAGTGGTCTCCGTTTTGCGGCACCGCAAGATTATTGAGTACGCGGAACGCATTCGTATTGAGTTCTCAGTCCTCGTTCAAGAATGTATCGATGATGCTATCAACAAGGCTGCGCGCATTGCTGCCGGTTGTGACTCTGACTCGGACGATGGCATCAGTGCTGTTAGTGTTATGGACGCCAGCTCGGTCGCCAATGAAGAATACTTTACATCGGAGAACTACAATTCCAGTTCTGAGCTGGTCGCGGCATTGGAAAGAGCCTCAGCAAACCAAGAGTCTAGAGCAAGACCCACAAGTTTTGTGGAATCTGTTTTGTCGTTTGATAGCCCGAGAGAGTGTCCAACGCCCGTGTCAAATATGGGGGGAATGCATCCCGCAGGGTCGATCTTGAGAGATTCGAGACGGGGGTCTAGACGAGAGAGCATGATTGCGGGAAGTGAGGTGGAAGCAGGAGACAGTGACATGAGCATTCGGTCGTCGTCTGTTGCTTCGCGGAATCCTCTACGGACGGATTCGCCCATTTCCGATTTTGGCGATCTGAGACGGCAAGCGAATGCTAAGCATCATCAACGACGTAGCTTGGTCTTGCCAGGCAACACATCACCTCATCGTCAGGAGTCACCGTCTCGGATACCTCCTCCGCAACAACCGGCTTCTCCTCTTCGCATAAAGCCTCGGTCGTTTCCCTACAACCCAGACAGCAGCATTCATTCACCGGAAGCTTCGCCAATGTTGCCCAGTAGTGATTTTAGCTCGCCGGCTCCTTTGAGTATCCACCATAGCCATCACCGCCGGCAATCGTCAGCTGCTATGTCAGAATTTGTCATGAAGCCACCGCCATCTCCCCGGTTGGGCGCTCAGCATCCCCCGCCACAGGCCCGGCCTTCGCAACCGTCCATTCGCGATTTTGAAATCATCAAGCCGATCAGCAAGGGCGCCTTTGGTAGTGTTTATCTATCCAAGAAGAAAACTACGGGCGAATACTTTGCGATCAAAGTGTTGAAAAAGGCAGACATGGTGGCAAAGAATCAGGTTAGCAATGTCAAGGCGGAAAGAGCCATTATGATGTGGCAAGACCAGAGTGACTTCGTGGCCAAGCTGTATTGGACGTTTCCGAGTAAGGACTATCTCTATCTAGTCATGGAGTATCTAAACGGCGGTGATTGTGCTTCCTTGATCAAGATTCTCGGTGGTCTACCAGAAGATTGGGCAAAGAAGTATCTTGCTGAAGTCGTCCTCGGCGTTGACCATCTCCATAGCCGTGGTATCATCCACCGCGATCTGAAACCCGATAACCTCCTCATTGATCAAAAAGGTCACCTGAAGCTCACAGATTTCGGGCTATCACGTATCGGTCTTGTCGGCCGTCAGAAACGAATTACCAGTGGCAGTACTGAGCCGGCCCCCGATCTTCTCAAGCAAGGGCCATTTGCCCGATCGTCGTCCATGGCGTCATCCCGATCGGCATCATTAGACATGCAGCTTCCGGCGCCGCCGGCGACGGGCCAGTCGCCCAGCATGACGCCGTTGTCAACACCGGATACTGGCAGTGTCTTGAGTCAGCCGTCTTCGTTCAGTTTGGGCCCACCGTCGACGTCTCACGGTGATACAAAGAGACCAGCAAATAAATTTCGGAGTGACAGTGGAAGCAGCGAGATGTTATCACAAATGCTGGGACATATGAGTCTCAATGAAGGCGATTCGTCGACCATGTCTGTCGGTGGGAAGTCGGTGGATGAGGGGATAGATGGCGGCTTTAGTGACGGGATGATGTCGCCCAGTCTAACTGCTATGCAACATTCCCAGTCCAATCTTGATGCTGATTTGGCGAGAATGTCAGCTTCGACTACGCAGTCGACAAGCATGAAGCCGCCGGCTATGGCGCTGTTCGATCCCGGGGACAATTCCAACAGACGCTTCGTCGGGACTCCAGACTATCTTGCTCCCGAGACCGTGCGCGGTGAAAAGCAGAATGAGGCCAGTGATTGGTGGTCTGTTGGTTGTATCATGTTTGAGTTCCTCTACGGATATCCTCCTTTCCATGCCTCGGAGCCTGAGCTGGTCTTTGAGAATATCTTGGCCCGCCGTCTGGTATTCCCAGAGCCGGATGATCCAGAAAATGACATCTCCCTCGAGGCCAAGGATCTTATTAACAAACTTCTGTGTTCCGATCCAGACGAACGTCTTGGTGCTAACGTGCAGGACAAGTTCCCATCAGGCGGTACCGAGATCCGTAGTCATCCCTGGTTCAGTGACATAAATTTTGACACACTGCTGGAAGACGAGGCACAATTCGTGCCGACTACAGAGCATCCAGAAGACACCGAGTACTTTGACTCTCGCGGTGCCACCCTCCAGTCATTCCAGGAAGAACTTGAAGAAGCCCCGCCACCGCCATCATCCGGCTCTGGCTCCGATTACCATGATCGGCCCCATGATGCTCTTTCCCGAGTCCGTAACAGCACCAATCCCCCCCCCAAACGCGGAATGATCCCCCTCTCTATACCGCCTCATATCCGTGACTCCAAGAGCCGTCGCCTCAGTGAACCCGTCGGCACTGACGAATTCGGCAACTTTATCTACAAAAACCTTCCCGCTCTTGACAAAGCCAACAAAGTCATGATCCAAAGGCTCCGCACTGAGACTGCGGCCTCGAAGCCTTCTCTCAACACCAGTGTTTCTTCTGTTAGCACGATGCCTTCGCCGCTTCCGGGCACCGGGCCCTCTGTTGAAAACAGCCCTATATTACCGGGCATGCAGATGCCGAGTGGCCCGTTGCAACGGACTTTGTCGAATGCCAAGGGGTCAGCGAGGCCACAATCACCGGCAACAGCCTTCAGTCATGCTAATTCTCCGTCGCGTATTTCACAACCGTCGAGCCCATTGCTCATGTCGTTTGTCGCGGGGCAGAACACAGAGAGTCGCAGAAAGGTGTCGGGAACTTATTCGAATCTGTCGCAACAGTCAGGATCCATGGTAACTTCGGCGCCAGCGGAAACACCCAAGTCGGTGCCCGCTGGGACTTCGGGGATCCCGCCTGTTCCTCTGGTTCCGCCAATTCCCCCGCTGCCAAAGACTACGTCTTCACTGGCTGCTACGCCGGTGAAGGCACGGGGTACAGCGCCGCCGCCGCTTGCGCTGTCGCCTAGTAAGGGTCTTACCACACCTCGGCCGGGCAGCGCAACGACTACTAGAACGCGGTCGTTGACTGTTGGTTCGCAATCAAATGATGGGAGCCCTGTTGCTTCCGATACTCTTATGCAGCATACTCGGAACCGCCGCAGTCAAGTCTTTGACATGTCGCCTTCGTCGTCAGATACGGAGAATGACAAACACAATGCGTTACTGAATGTGCAGAGACGGCGGCAGAACTCGAGACGCTTCTCGCAGATTGCCCTGGATGCCGGGCCGGTGTTCAGGCCGTTGGATGTCCTCATCGGTGAAGACCACCCTGTGTCTAGAATGGTCATGGAAAAGCTACTTGAGAAGCTCCGATGCCGCACCATTGCCGTGGCTACCGGGCCCGAAGCCTTGAGATACGCCACTGGCGAAATCAAGTTTGATATTATCTTTATGGAATACAAGCTGCCCCAGATCAATGGCACCGATGTCGCCCGCATGGTTCGCGAAACCAAGAATGCCAATGCCCACACTCCAATCGTCGCCATCACCGCCTACCTCAAGGAGTTACAAACTCCTCACTACTTTGATTCGCTTATCGAGAAGCCGATCAGCTCCAGTAAACTCACTGAAGTCATACGCAATCTGTGCCACTGGAAGCCGGCGGGAGCACCGACTAACGTAGCTCTTCCGCACCCGGCACCATCGGCGTTGAGACTGGCGAGTTTGAAGACGGAGGGAAGTCAGTCGAGCCATGGATCGGGAGTCCCAGGGCGCACTGCAAGTAGCCTTGTTCCATCCAGTCGTGAAGATTCCATTTCGTCGGTTTATGGTGATGGTGATTCTGTCACGACAACAGAAGAGTTGCCAGTTGTCAGTGGTGGTATAGGTGGTATGGCTGCCAAGAGAAAAAGCATCGGTGCCTGGATCGAAGGAGGCTTGGGCATCCGAGATGAAGAGGGAGGCGAAATGCCCTCGTTGTCCCCGCTACCTCAGGGCCATGGACCACCGAAGTCATCGCAGTTCATCTCCTCACAAAGTGACATCCCTCCGGTTCTGCCGGTTCCGAGGTTGGACACTAGTAATCTCTTTACCCGGAAGCCCGGCTCCAAATCGGCAACATCACGGAAAGACTTTCTCATTGACCGACGATCAGGCAGTGTCTCAGGCACCGACTCAGCTGATGATGAAGAGGATGATAGTGCCGGTGGTGCTAGTGGAAGTACCAGTGGGAGTATCAGCAGCAGTGGAACAGGACCAAGGGATATCTTGCTACGACTACGACCGGCGCTTCCTTCTTCCAAACTTGGCATCGAGATGATGAGGGCAAGCAGTCACGATAGCTTGACGTTGCCACCTGCGACATCGGACATGCCAGCAGAACCCCGGGCAGTTCAACTGCCGATGAGTCCTAAGAACGACAATGCTCAGGAAGCTCCCCCATCGATTTCCGGGGTCCTTGCTTGCGATATCATGAGCCAAGCCACAGCAAAGTCCCCAAATGAAAAGAAAGATGACGAAAAGCAAAAGGAAGAAAGAGAAGCAGTGACACCCCCGGACCACCTCAGTGTATCCCATTCAGACCACGGCAGCGACCCATCTGGATTGGAGTCGCCGACAAAGGATAAGGATCAGACGCCGAGGCCGGAGAAGGTAGTTGGGGTTGACCCGGGGTCATCATCATTGGGAGTCGATGAGGATGCGGAGATAGGTGAGCCGACGCCCCGGCCGAAGGACGGGTTGCGTCGGGGGGGGTTAAAGAAGTGAGTGATGTGTGCGATGGTGGTGGATTGTATATGGTTTGTGTGTTTTTTTTCCGGTATACGGGAGTAAGTTGGCAAAGAGTTTTGTGACGGGCATTGATTCAGGGTGTTAGTTTCTTGTTTACGTAGAGGCGTTTGGATTGACGTGAGTTTCTGTTTTCTTTTTTATCACTCTTCATGTTCTAATTTGTCTTGCCGTTTGTTATTCTGTTTCATGTTAATGATATCTATTTCGCAATCTACATCTATTGCCTGCATTATCTCGATTCCCGATTCTCTTTGATATCGGACCTATTGTCCTCGACAGACGTCTACCGCTCGATATCGTATCCTCACGGAACGGCCGCTTGCTTGTCATTCTTCAGCGCAGTCTTTGTGGGGAGGCTTGCTCTCGAGTAAGATATCCTTGTGTTTCCGCAGGACGTGCTGCATGCATATGTACAGCTCCTCATCGGGCGTGTGCCATAGCGCATTCCCTGGGAAAGCCCAATTATGCAGTTCCAACACGCAGTTCTAGTACGCAGTTCTTGAGTGTTTGGTATTTCGGAGCAAAGGATACGTCGATAGCCCGGGGAGAGAGCTGCGCGTTCGTTGGTAAGTTCGTGTCGAGCGCGACTGATGGATCGTGCTGAATCATTAAGATTATAGTACTAATCAAGCAGCTTATTGACGAACGGGGTGGGATGATAGTAGCCCACGCAGATCCAGAACAGCAGCCAAAAAAAAAAGCGATTCTAAGTCGTTCATGGAGCTATAGGTGAAGCCATCGGCAGCTCTCAAAATGTTGATCAACATGAACATGAAGGTGCCCGTCCTGGTGGGGACACCACCAGATGGCTGTAGCCGATCACGGAAGATGGCACGATCAAGATCGATAAGCCCAAAGGGTGAATCAAGATACATTGTGCCATAGTCTCAAGCAGAATCAGCAATGACTACTCTTCTTCAATGGGGTGTCCAATATCACCCATTATCAGGCGCTTGTATACCCGGTTCTGGATAGAGGGTGGCGTCCGCTGACGCCTTGTAGCACGTCTGCTACTTTGAAAGTTGCTGGTAGATCGCTTGTGACTAGATCTTTGTCTCTCCCGGGTGGATATATTTGTGTTGTCTGCTGCGTTCAAGCCGGTGGATGTCCTTAGACTATGTGATACTTATCTGGTTCCTGTAATTCCTGTTGTTCCTTTGGAAGATTGAGACTAGTCATCATTGTTCAAACTAGGAGGGGGGGAGCTTGATAGAACATGCTTCTTGAGCAAATCCGGGCAGTGCCAGCGGTGGCATCCAGAGGTGCACGAATAGTGGAGAGCGTGTAATCATCAGTACCGCTGGCTAGGACGGAGTAGTCGCAAAGGAATTTGGACATGTTGGCAACACCGCTTTCTTTGGCAGTCTTAAGAAGATCATCATTGCACTCAGGAGGGAGGCCAATAATTTTTTATGGCCATTGTGCATTCTTTCTCCCCTTCATAGCGCGCTTCCCAGCACACTGTCCCCTGGCTGGATATGCTATTGGTCTGGATGATGATCTCCAAGAATATGCGCCGTAGTGCTCCATCGATTTTGGCCTCGAATGAACAGCCAGTATCATCAATCCTGAAAATAGTATCAAATCCAATATGGGCCCAGTCCATTGTCAAGAATCCTATAGATGACTGAGACAAAGTCTCCGGCGTCTGAATTAACAGTAATGGCAGCTGAACCGAGCATCCTACCACGGTCGAAAGACCAAAGACGCATCTGATCTTTGCAGAAGGTGAGCCTGGGAACAAAGCGGCGGCGCCGAACTTTGAAAAGTTGAAGCACATAACGCGCTAACTGGAGCCAGGTATCAGTTGTGTCCGTAATGCCACTATTCTTGAGCTCGATGGGAACAAAAACTTCGTCCCATTCGCCAATATTGGTCAAAGCAAAAGAAATAAGCGCAACATCAAGTTTGAATTTCTTGTCAATCCCTCCAAATACCGTATTCGATTTGCTGGCAAATCTTTGCCTGGTCACACATAAAGGATCCAATAACTAGGAAGCTTCAACAATACGGTTAATTATACTGACCAGCCATATCAAGACGCTTGTTCCGAATGAATCGCTAAGCCAGTTTGTTCAACATTTGTTGGAATATATATGCTCGGATGAAGGAGTTTAGCGGAAATTCTATCAACAACACCGCTATCGACAGATTTAAAGAACATGCTGTAAAGATCGAGGTCAAGCCAGATCGTATCGATGTTCTCGTATATCTCTTTCTCAATCATATTGCAGGTCTTGGTAATCTCGAGAAGATTGACATCTTGTCAAACTGGAGTTATCTATATGGAAGGAGTCGATTCGGAGCGTGTCGAGTAATTCTGGTCGGTGGAGTATTTAATGCCCGTTCTATATACGCAATCCCAGATCTAGATATCTGATCTGTGTTCGATGATACAATGAACAATGGTTTGCATATAAGATAAATGTTGTAGGTGCATAATTGATAAATCTATGATACAGACGCCGAGAGACGCGAGGTTTGGTGGCAAAATGATACTCGCGACAGGAATATATATGGGCATAAAAAGTGACTGATGGCAAAGGATACATTGGTCTATTGACATTTTAGAGATACAGAATATTTATAGTAGCATTATGATTTGTATGCATTTGGAATACTTGTGTCCATGGTTGAGAGATGATGTTAGAAGCTGCGATAGTATCATCCAAACCTAAGCTATAACAAGTCTTGGAGAAATACTGGTGGAAAGAATTCAACCCATTTCCAATAGGGTGTGCCCTTATAGCTTCATAATCGGACTCATTCATGATTGAGGATCGATATGCCAAAAAAAAATCACAATGAAAAATGATAATGGTGATGATTCAAGACAGGGTTGACGATGAAAAGGAAAACAAGAGATGTTAGAATATTTCATGTGTAACCGAAATATTTTCTATTGAGTGAACCCTTGCCAACCCTTATCACTAGTTTACAATATTGCATTAATATCATGATAGGACTTGGCATGACTTAATGTATCTGTCCCTTCCAGGTGTATCCCTATCCCTATATACATGACTCAACAAGTCCTAGGTAATGGAAACAATTCAACAAATACCATAGCAATGCAAGAAAACAGCAGCCAATTGCACTTGGTCAATCCAAAGAACAGTTTGGTAATGAGAACTTGGGAACTTATATAGTTCCAATCACTGTCTCACTCTCTAACATATATATATATATATATTGTTGTATTCACCAATCAATGACTAGCCCTGATGACATGTGCTATTGCACAGCAAAATTTCCAAGCTAGGCCTGTACTCAGCCCATGACATGCCAACTTTGATTTCAACATTGTCTAATCCTCCTACTGGGGATTAACTACTGATAAACATGTGTATATACATACACCGACACAAGATCCATCATATCCAACCAACATATTCACAATGAGTCCAAAATGCAAGTCAACACTAGCCCATCCAAGAGCACTTTATAAATTTCAACTACAACAATGTCAAAAAATCAACCAAAAGAATCCATCAACGCCTGCAAGAAAAAAAAAATACAATAAGTCAACGACTTCTATTCATCATCTCATTCATATCATCATAAAAAACAGGGGGGGGAAGAAACAAAAAAAGGAACATGTGAACAAGATCCTGAATCGGATATCAAGTTCGACAAGAGAAGAATGGGGTGTACTGGTGATAACGACAACGCAACCACCGAGGCCGTCCTGACAAGGTGATCAGAAGATAAACATAGGAAAATAGTAGCCATCATAGATAGACGACAGATAGGATAAGCGAGTGGGCTGCAGATTGCAAACATCTGCGTTGGAGTATTGTGTTTTTTGAGCAATGGTTGATTTTTCAAAATGAATGTGGTCGATGGGAGTTGATCTACCGGAAATTGATTTCCGTGCATCGCAATGTAGCAAATGAGCACAAGGTAGGTAACAATAAATGGAGGAATAGATCCGACAAGACAAATTCTCTTTCAAGAAATGGAAACAAGACATCGGCGAAGATGTTGCACACCGGACCGTGAGAAAGTGAGCAATGTAGTGCAAAGACAGGCGATGTTGAAGGCAAGATTACCTGGTGCAATACGACTCTGTGCACGAAGATACAATGGGAGGGGGTATTTGTATGTCATCATTCATGGCAAGTCAAACAGCGCTAGCATAAGAAAATGCAAGAAAACAAAACACGCTGCTAGCAAAACAAAGAACAAAGTATGAAAATGACAAACCAGTGCTTACTGACGACGTTGCTGATTTATCTCAGAGCCGCGAGTCGATATACGCTAACCTCGCCGACAAATCAAGCTTCTCCGAGTCCAAGTCCGTGCGGCTAAATGATAACAGATTTGCAGTGGTAAAGGGTTTGTGCATATCACTTGCCTTGCTAAGACTCGACTGAGAAGTATGAGCTGGGAATGTAAAGTTGGTATTCAGCGTCCCCGGGAAAGGTGATCCCAGAGTGCCGGAAGCTGCCAGGACGGGGGCTTCCTGAAGATCGGACAGTGCCTCGCGGTGAGCTGTTGGCAGAGGTGGCATCGGAGGAGCATCCTTGAGGAGTTCATCAAGCGACGGACGCTGGACGTTGCCCTGATCTCGTGGTATATACTCCGAGTTGGAACGAACACGACGCTTCTCAAATTTTTCAAAGTCGCAGGTAAGCTTGGCAGGGTCAATGTAGAGATCACCTCCCAGACTCGGTCTCTTGATGCGGCGTGGCTGCCCGGCCTGCGAAAGCTGACGACTGCGGCGTCTCTGGTGCAACGTGTTGGAGCGACTTCTAGTCAAACGAACAGGCGACTGGAGACCGCGGCGGCCTATGGTATTATCCCGTGAAACTGGAGCGCTGCTAGCGGCACCGGAAGGAACACTAGCACTAATAAGAGCAGCCTCCGCCAGGCCAATAGGAGCTGCGGCAGAAGCGGGTGCAGGCATTGTGACCGTAGGGTTAGTTCTGGGGATTGGAGCGGGACTCAGAAGACGAGGAGCACTGCCAAAGAAATTAAGGATCGGTGATGGTTCCTGAGACGCGATTGGGAATTCCTCACTGGAACTAGAATCCGGACCCGACATAGCCAGTTGGGCCAGAGGACCATGAGGCTGCATCGACTCAGCAGTGCTAACAGTGAGCGAAACATGCATGTCACGGGAGGAAAAGACTGAGCCGAACGGCGTAGAACGGCGATATTGCCGGGCAAACACCTGGTCATGTCGATACTCGGGCACAAGCAGTTGTTGCACGGGTGCAAAAGATGATGTGTGACGGGCACGACACAAATCACGCAAGTGCTGGCGCGTCGCGGCGCAAGTGTGAGGCCACTGGACAAAGGTTCCAATTGTAGGAGTGGTAGCACGGCTGCGGTCAGGCTGACGAGAAATACCGCGGGCACCCTTCCAGCTCTTCTTAGCAGCGTGCGAGACACGGATGCACACGCCCTGGGGCGGAAGTCCGTTCTTGCCTGTGCGGAAGAGAGTGACCTTAGGATCGTTGAGGTACATGACGTAGGTAGCCCACAGATGGTCGCTCATGGCCTTTGTCCACGGCACCTTGCGACCACGCAGGCCGGGAGAGCGATCCTTCATCTGAACATCATCGCTGTCAAGCTTAGCCAAAGACATGTTGATAGCCTCGAACGGGGTGCCTAGAAGTCCAGAGGGTTTGCTGTCAGTTTCGACAAAGGTGGCTTCCTCGGTCAGAATGGAAGCGCGGCTGAAGGCTGAGGAGTTGGTGATGGTCGAGCGCGCAGTCGAAGGTCTGCTAGATTCGGGCTCTGGTGATGACTCGCTCTCAAGGGCAGAATCAATGGACCAGTCAGGATAGCAGCGAGGAGATAAAGAGAGCGCGTGTCCAGGCATGGGGGTATGGGGCGTAACCAGACAGCCACGAGTTCGGGGCACAGCGAGCGAGCCATCGTGCAGGTCAGAGAGGCTGGTAATGATGGGGTAGGCTATGATAGACTCAGCGGTCTCGCTCGGTTCAGGCTCTTCGATACTGGGGATCGGGACGTCAGCGGCCTCGACAGAAGCGAGGAACTGCTGCGTCGGCGCACTTAGCATGGTCATATTGCGCTTCTTAAGCTTGAAGCGATGGCGAGGGGGAGAAGGGGCGCGAACCATGGGACTGGTTTCGCCATCATCTTGGGCCATGGGCTCAGGCGTTGAGGGCAAACCCATGGAGTCAGCGTTGTGGAGACGGAAACCGCGCGGCAGGGTGGCCGCTGCCTTTAGGCCAGTCATCTTGTCGAGGTAGTGGTTTGTGTGAAAGTGCTTTTAAGGTGAGTTGGTGGTGCTGTGGTCTTGACGCTTTGCACCAGGCAAGTCAATTGCAGAAAAAGACAACTGGCGAGAGAAAGACGGCAAGAATAAATAAGACCAGTGATGCCGCTGCCGACAGATTTGTGTCAATTGGTTTATTGACTTTGTGACTAAGCGGGAAAGTATTTACGCTGGAATGCCACTGTAAGTAAACAATGACAAGGAAGCGCGTCCAGGAGTGTGTTAACCTCGGTGGCGACGCAAGGAATGAAATGGAGAAGGTTGGTGATGGCTTAGACACACGCCAATTTAAGACCCATAAACCCAAAGTCTTGAACTAGAAAGACTAACACGCAATGTTCAAAGAGAAAAATAGATGAAGAATGTCGCGGAAGAGGGCCTGCCGTAGGCTGTTTCTTGTGTCTCACGCCAGAAAGTTTGAAGCGGTGGCACAACGGGTTCGAGGCGCAACAACCAATGCAAGTAAATGCGACTGCTACAACACACAGTTCCCGGTAAGATGAATTGCGGCGTACCACAAGAGTTCGGTGAGGTCACGGAGGTCTTTTACCGGCACTACGCAACTATATTCCGAAATGCCAAAAGCACTAGCGAAGCAATACGAGAGTAAGAGGCTGGAGGATAGAAGCGATGAGTGGTGTTTCAAAATCCAGGGTGGTGCGATATAGCGGCGCCTGTGAGGGGCTAGTCTAGGGGATTGAGACGCTGTAATCAAAGTCTGTCGGTGCTATTTTTGTGTTTGCTATTGACGGCTGATGACGAAAACAGAATTATTAAGAGTTTGTTGACAAGAAGTTCTTTGATGTGACTCCGCGCGTCAAGATGACGGGCGTGATGTACAAGATTTCAAAGAATAAGAAAAAAAAATGTAGATTATGTAGCGAACGCAAGATGGTCAAGTTGATGCTGATATCTTTAAAATAGAGAAGGAAAATCTAATGATAAAAAAAATAGACCATAAGATAATGGAAGAAGGGGATTCAAAGGAGTGACTGGATTGTGATCGCGGTGCAATCAAAAGAAAGGTGAACAAGATATTGAAGAAAAGAATGAGAAACCTGGAGATGATGACTCGTACGTTCTCTATACAACAAAACACAAACAAACGGCCGGCACGAAACTGGCTGAGTTGGAAGCTTGTGATTGAAGCTGGGAAAGATAATCCACAGAAAGTGGGATGGATGGGAAATATCGTCGTCGATCGGTTATGAAAAAGAAAAAGAAAAGAAAAGAAAAGAAAAAGAAAGGGGGGGGGATCCAAAAGAGGGAGGAATGATGGGATTCACACAATAATAAAAGCAACTTCCCAACGGCAAAGCGTGTAAGTTGAGCAAAGTCCATCAAAGGAAGGAGCAGTAGGATTTGGGGTCCAGGTAGGTGCGTCAGTAGCAACAGGGAAATCAAATGAAGGAAGGAAGCGAGAAGTTAAAAAGAGAAAGATTTAAAAAAAAAAAGGATTTAAGAAAAAAGTTGGGCGTAACAGTGAGAAGGCAGGTACGGACGTATTCACTTACTTGCTGAAAGAAGTGATACGGGTAATGAACAAGAAAGACAGTACATTTGGCCGTATATTCAATGGGGAGTGGGGAATTGGAGAAATTGCGGGAAAAGAGCGAATTTTTTGTTTGTTGGCAAGAGCCTCTCTGTACAAAGTGTGGCACTTGCGTTTCCTTTGTGGTCAAGTGAAAGAAGAAGTTGGGGGAGGACTAGTTTGGCGAAAGGCTGTACCTGATTGTGGGACCATACAAGGTGATATCACCATGGGTGGCATCTATACATCAATGTTTTACTCTAGATGTCTATATATTTTAATAAATAGGTGGACACTAACGGGATACTGACTGCTCTATAATGCATTGCTAGAAGGTATGTAACTGTGCTCTAACTTGAGACCAATACCTTGACTTTTACACACTGGATGAAGCTACGACAATATCAACGAGCTAATATCCGGATAGCAGAGGGTCAGAGTACTCTTTATTGACAAGAAACAAGGTCTTTGATGAACACGCACAGACTGATGATTGAATTGAATTACACAAGAGCCAGTTGATCATCAGCGCTTTTCACATCCACAAATCTGGAGGCTGCATCATTGGACAAATGTTGTTCTGAATAATGGTTCCAGCCTCCAGGGCCACTTGAAGTGGACCAGAGTATTAAACGTACTATCGCCAAACTTGGACTAGACGCCATCAAGACAATATTTTGGGGATATATACAAAACATCGAAATCAATATCACTTGTCGACAAGTGGATTTTCTATCACCATTGTCCCTGTTAAACACATGTATTCCTTTGTTCATACGCGATATTTCCCGTTATAACTCACCCATCAGCAACACCCAAGCAACCAAAGAAGCTCTTTATTTATTTTTTGTTATATATATAACATATATATATATATATATATATTCAACCCATCCCATCCCATCCCACCCTCCCCATCACGCGGCTAGCATCTTTCACCTAGAAGTCCTAAGTGAAACACAATAGCGCGTAAGAGCAAAAGAAAGCTAAAATAGTAAATATGTAGAAATAAAAAAGAATCTTACTTAAATATAAACCATAAACTAGGCCGGAATCTTGTAGATATATGTAGTCACTACAGTATTGGTCATGGGCGAATATGCATGGCTGGACTTTCCAGCTGGTGCATGGGTCTGTTGGTCTACCAACGAGTATTTTTATCTTAATATCCTGGGCCCAGTTTGCGGGTGTGGGTGGTTTTGAGAGAGAGGAGATGTTAGATGGAAGGTGGCTCCGAGATTTTGGTAGGTATTTACAATGAAATACCATGAATAAATTTCTTGCGAAAGAAGACATCACTACATATCCATTGTTTCACAGACGCGTCATATTTTATTACGTTGTATGTACACAAGTCGAATATCTTCACATCATTCATCCTCTCCGTATTCTACCAACCAAATCTTGTGACCTCCCGACACATCAAATTCCCCATTAGGCGCCAATTATGGATAGCAAGTGATTTGTCTGTAAACACCTAATCTAAATAACTAGTTTGGTTCGGGTCCTGTCACGACTATATATAAGATACATACATATATATGCACGCCATAGCAAACCTAGAAAAACCCCGGTTTGCTGAATGGATGAAAGCGAATGCAGCTACTGCAGATAACGGCAGCCATCAGACAAGGCTATAACCCATGGCTTGACACTACATGAATATTTCTAGATACACGTATATTTGGACATAGTGTGTTGTGATTTCTTTCTGAATTGTTCATACAAACATCTCATTTCATTAATGTGATTCATACAATCAAAGGTACATACAGGTAACAACAATCAATTGACTGCACTGTATACAAACCCAAACAAAGAGGTCACCACTCCTGGAATGAAAACTATGCATCATCATCACATTGCTATTGCCCCTTCATCATGAAAACTACCCTACTATTGACACTCTGTCCGCTAAAAAGCCGGTGAGCTTGTCAATCAATACTCTCATCTTGACCCCTCCCCGATAAAAAAAAAAGCCTATTCAATCCTTCACTTAACCCAATACATGGCAGCAGAGATCGTATCTATTTGGGATCAAATAGGACTTGCGCGAATAAAGGACCCTCATAGAGGATATTGACTTTTTATCTCTTCTAGATATATACTTGACAATGGGTATAGGAATGACGATATTGCGTTGGAGGCAGGGTAGCGACAGGATTGAGGAGGACCTATCGATTGTTGTCGCCAACCCATAGAATCCACATGCAACACTACGTCATCGGTTTGGGTTAATCAGAAGCGCTGCAGTTGATACACTAAATATTTACGCACTGTAATTACATCACTTTGGGACAATTTTGGTCTCATGATGAAAGACAATTGGGACATTAGTCATTTAGTCTCATCAATTTGAGCATTGACCACTATATCCAGGCCAGTGACTTGTCGTTTAGATTAACAGATGCAAAAGCAATGCCGAAATTTGCGGCTGCAGACCGCCCCTACCCCTTCTAAAATCAGTTGTCCCAATGTATTCTGTAAGTCGCAATAATTACGAAAGTCCCACCATTGAACTTCCAAAGCCCAGTCCTGCCCGGCATCATCATCGCAGCACGTGTTTGTCAAAAAAAAAAAAAAAAAAAAGCCCCCGAATATCTGTCGGCCTTTTCAAATTATAACAATATAATAAACCGCCAAGAACAAAATGGTCCCAAATATTCTCACCACCATCACATGTTCTGGTACTGGACTAGAAGGCCACCAAAAACACCATTTTCGGGCAAAAAACAATTGGTTAGAAGAAGTCCAATGTCTCCCATAGATTTTATCTTTTAAGTGTCCATGGATCCTTATCTATCTGTTGACATAAGGACAATGGCTGATATCACGTTGTTTGGTAAATAGATTTTAATATATGGTGAAGGATCGTTTACACGTAGCATGCAACCCACATCTTTGTTTGTCTACCACATGGCATGGTTCGTGGCGGCCATCAAGGTATTGCTTTTATATATGTATACCCAGAGACAACTCAGACATCCATCTCAAGTATCTCAAGTACCAATGTCCAGAGTATACAATCGTAATTCACCAAAAACTCACAGTTGACTGCACCATACTGGACATTTCAGTCCTCTCTATAGAACAGAAAAAAAAAAACTGACATTCAAATAAACGCGACCACGCGCACTCCGCATGGACACGCCAGGGGTACATTGCTTGTGGACCGCAGACCCACTTTCAACGTACCCTGATAAGGGTTCTAAATCGCTCATGGCAATTCACAGATTTACTGTCACTTGAAAAAAAAAAAAAAAAAAAAAAAAAAAAAGAATTAGCGTTTCTTATATCAGAATATTTTGGTGAGTAAATGATTGAGCAAGTTGTCAGTGAAGGTTGTGGTCCTGGGCATGCAGATAGACGTGCAGGTGAATTGGCTTAGGTTACGTCGGGGTCTTAACCCCAAGAATGACCGCGGGTAGATCATTGCAGAAAATGATATGCCAGCTATTATGATACCGTTTTTTTTTTTTTTTTTTTTTCGTAGAAAATCCAGACTATCGATGATATTTTGTATGTGATCAAGATCAAACAATAGCAGAGTGTGCCTTTTGTGTCATGATTCGCATCATCATGGAGATATAACGATTATAATGACCATAATTGATGTTGTATAATTATAGCACATATTATGGTTTGTCGCACTACAAAATGTTTCAAGTGGGATTGTTTATTTTTAATGTCAATATTGACTTTTTGCTTGCGGGACAATACAGGAAACAATAAAGTGCTGCAGTGTCTTACATGCATACAGCCACTGTTCACCTAACCCGATTCCCTACATTTCATATGTGGTAATTGAGCAATAACTAGTGGGTATCTATCTATCTCAGTGCCTAACTGATTCCACCCACAAAACATTGCAGCCCCAATAACATGCGGAGCCCCCAAATGGCGGCCATGGCAGATATGGTGGATGGATAAGCCATATTAAAAGTCTCCACCTGCTGTGCGAGTCCGCATGTCAAATCATGTACCCACTGGCTGTCTGTTTATGTGTATAAAACTTAGAGGCCACTTTGGTGGTACTATTTGTGATTCCGCATCCCTTCAGCCTCTTACGTTTCAGCCGCAATGTGGAAAACCTGATGGAGAAATTTTAGCATTTATTTTCTAAATATGTGGACTTTGAGTGATATCGGTAGTGATTGGGTAAATATTCTCTATGTCCCCAAAGAAGATTAAGTGGCGTGTACGAACGGGTCAGTTAGATATAGTGTGTGCAATGGACGGATATTGGACCACTGGGTGCATTGAAGGGAAAGGTGTTCATATTATCAATGTTATGTAGATATTAAGGAGGAGAGGCGCTGACGCACTGGTATTTTGCTTGCGTCCTGGTATATCGCTTGGTGGTTTTGGCTGATTAAGGTAGAGCTCTCGGATGGTGGAATGTCACAATGCATTGGGCGGGTGTTGATGTTTGGTACGGGACTGAGCTGAGCTGAGATGAACGGGGCCAAGGAGCTTTGGGGCTGAAGGTTTGGTCAAGTAAAACACTTCCTCTTAGAGGGTTTATTTTATCTATTCCAAAAACCCTAATGTGATCACAGAGCTATGCATTTACCAGTATTAAACAAGGGTATAATGGGGGAATTGTAGATAAAATAGACCCTGATCTCAGTTAATCACAGTGTGACAAGGGCATACAGGGTTAGATAAATTCTTTTAATTGCTAATGACTTTTTGCACCCAACTTCATTTTAGTGAGATTATGTAGGGATTGGACTGGACTAGGACTGGGCATGGGGGATGTGGAGGAGGTGGTTTATATATCTATTTATTTTATTGAGAGAGAGAGAGTGCGTATTATGGGGAGGGGGGATCGGATGGTGATGATATTGGTGGACAGGCAAGGGGAGCAAAAAGGGACAGGGAAGACGGGTGATGGTGATATTTATGTAGAGAGATGGTAAAATTGGCTTCGGTGTCGGTGATAGCGAGAGAAAAAGCCTCATTTATGAAGGTCCCGTTGCACACACACATACCAAGCCACCAGATCTCGCAAGCACCCGTATTACAGTAACAATCTGTATTTAAAACCTATAAAAAGGCAATCACCACTTTGTCCCTGGTTTACTTTTCCATGTATGCCTATAAAGCAATCAGTAAATTATCTATGGCGCCAAATGATGATACCATAATAATAGAATAATTGGTGGTACTTTTATTATGGCTTCGATAGTCTGGTCATATATTGATTGTACATATATAACGCTTAATGCGGAGATGATGAGATGTCTTTAGATATGCAAGTCCGCAAGTGGCTGATTTGACCCCGCTAAAAGGATTGCCCTGACATCATTACATGACTACAGGCCACGGTCATTGTGTATCAACAGTTAATCCATTGTGCAAAATCAACTAGAAATAGGGTTGTCAATCTGTAAATCGTGATATTGCGCAGTCTTTCTTGTGCCAAGTCGCACTTTTTTTTTGTGCTCAGCCAAAGATTGGAGATGACGTTATTATTGGGACCGATAAATCGACGAATGGGAAAGTGCCGAGCCTGGCCCCACCTTCGATTTTCTGGAAGGAGGGAGTTTTGAGCTGAGGGTGGCAAAAATTGGGCGACTCACACAGTCATTAATGGGACGACCATTCATAGTTTAATCAAGTAAATTCAATAAAAAACATAGTTTTTTTTTTTTTGGATATCCAATTATCATATTTATACCAACACGATAGTTTTTCCCTGGAAACCAGCCTCAGTTACTCACGTCACACAAGACATTCCCTCCCTTGCCTACAACCTCTCCAAATGGTCGACGTAATCGCCGCCCCAGGCCTCCACATCGTCACCCTCGACAACTACCGAGAGCTTCTCCCCCAATGGACCGGCCAAGACGGCTCCTGCCAACTCTTTGCCATCGTCGACATGGGCAGGTACGTTATCGCAATCAACTCCCACAGACACACCCACTAACATGACCCCCCAGCAACGGTATCCGCTTCACCATCTCCGACCTGACCCTTCCCACCGCTCGTCTCCTTAAAACCATCTATAAAGAACGCGCAGCCATCTCTCTCTACGACGCCCTCAACACCAGCGGGACCACTCCGCCCACATTTCCCTCCTCAACCATCACCGCCGTCTCCCAAACCATCGCCCGCTTCCAACACATTTCCGTCCGCCACCACGTGCCCCCCCGCAACTTCACCATCCTCGCCACCGAAGCCATGCGCGCCGCTGGCAATGCCGCCGACATGGTCCGGGCCATCAGCGCCGTGGCCCCCGTGGCCCCCGTGGCCATCTATGTGCTTGCGCCGGCGGTTGAGACGTTGCTTGGCGCGGTGATGGGTAGTCGGTCGGCGTTTTCCCGCGAGCGGTTGCGCGAGGGGGGGATATTTTTGGATTTGGGCGGCGGCTCGGTGCAGATGAGTTGGATTGAGACGGGGGAGGCAGGCTACGAGGGCAGAGCGGCGGTCTCAGGGAAGAGTTTGCCGTTTGGCGCGGCAAGGTTGGCGAGGATACTGGATGGGGATGTGACGAGGAAGGAGGTTAGGGTGGCGGAGCTGGATACGTTGAGGAGGGGGGTCGCGGATGCATTTGCAAGGTTGTGTCGGGATTTCCCGGAGTTGGCAAAGGTGCATGCGGAGGGAACGGGGGTCAATATGTACATGTGTGGGGGTGGGTTTCGGGGGTACGGGAGCATGCTGATGCACCATGTGCCCGGGTATCCGATCCCATCGATTAGCAATTACGTGGTGTCGGGCAGTACGTTCAAGAAGACGAAGAAGATGAAGGAGGCAGCGGAGACGGCAGAAGGCAAGATCTTTGGTGTGTCGAAGAGGAGGAGGGCCCAATTCCAGGCGATTGTGAAGGTGGTAGAGGCGGTGGTGGGGGCCGTGGAGGAGATTAGGAGTGTTACCTTTTGCAGCGGGGGGAACCGGGAGGGCTGCTTGATGATGGGGCTGCCGGAGGAAATCAGAGAGAGGGACCCGGAGACGGAGCTGCTCTGGGTGACGGAGTTGGGCAGTCAGCAGGAGAATCTGGGGAATCCGGACTTTTCCAGGGCAATGGATGCGGTTGTCGGGGTCCTGACTGGAGCCATCCCGGGCGGCTTAGACACAGTGAAGAACGGTTTCAACATTTTCAGCCTGGGCCTCGGCCCCTTTTTCGCGGCACAACTCTGGGACGGCACGGGCCGCGACGAACCGGTCAACGCGGCAAAGGCTATCTACGACGCGACCAATGGCTGGTCCAATGTGTCCGGCTTCGACCATATTTCGCGGGCTGTTTTCGCCGTGACGATGGCGGCACGGTGGGGGAACAAGGTGGCGGTGCGTGACGGGGAGACGTTGCAGGGACTGCGGAAGATGGTCAGGGAGGTAGATGCGCTGGGGTTGTTTTGGGCAGACTTTGTAGGGATTGTAGCGAGAGTTTATGTGCATGGGGTGCCGAGGTGGGGAGGCGGGGTGGTGAAGGAAATTGGGGTTGGGACGGAGGGGTCATCGGGGGTGGAAGGGGGGTGGACTGTTAGGATTAAGATGCGGAAGGAGGGAATGGTGGGGGTTGATGAGGGGGAGGTTAAGAAAGCGGTGAAGAAGGCGAGAGAGGGGATGAAGGTGGGCAAAGTTAAGTTTGTGTTTGAGGAGTTGGAGTAGAGGCTTGGACGTATCTGGCACTTTGGGATAATGGCTATTTGCATGAAATCATCAAACTATATACAAGGACAAAGGAAAATAAATGCTATCGTATCTCTGGAACAAGTCATAAGTCGTCATCGGCTTTAGGCCGTGTGTGTCATCAACAAAAGCCAAAGAAAGAAAGAAAACAAGACAAGAAACCTCCAACCAAATGAGCAAGAAAACAAAAAAAAAACAAAACAACCTGTCAGGAAAACCCTGAGTCCTCTCTGTCACCAGAGCAAAAGACAAAATTAACCTCTAACTTTTCCTTTTCTCATCATCATTACCACCAATTTTTTTTTAAAAAAAAAGACCCTTAGTAACACCTCATATCAACATCCTCCTACATATTCATCTCTATGTCACAATCAGGCACCACCAACGGCACAGCAACACTGCCCTTCTTCTTGCGCGAGCGGGCTTTGAGCAGCTTGGCCTGTTCGTGCTTGATGATAAGGGTGTAGAGAAGGGCATCGGGGTCACTGGGGTTTGTCTCGGAGGCGATGGTGAAGAGTTCGACTGTGAGTGGGGGTGATGATTATATTAGCGTGTTGGCTCGGTCTGAAGCGGTGGGTAGATTTTGGCCACTTACGATAGGCTTTCCGCATCGATAGCATAGTCTCCATGGCCGAGTGCAGGGCATCGCGCATGGCTGGGTGCACCGGGAGCACCGACGTGTCGAGTTGGGGCTCGAGGGTCTTTGGCATGTAGAATTGGCCAGTGTAGAAGACGAGGAGGGCCGTGTACATGCGGTAGGCCGTCGCGATGAGCTGATGGGGATTTGCTATACGGACAGAGAAGTATTAGCAAGTGTTTAGATGTACAGACCTGTATAATCTCAAAAAAAACTTACCCGACTCAACTATCGGCGACCCCATGGCCGCATACTTGACAATCTCATTATACACCACCATCAGCTCCCACAGCCCCGCGAACAAAACTGCCTTGGCATTCGCCTCGTTGAAGCCCTTGTTCTTGCCCTGGTAGCTCAGACAAATTTCCATCTCATCCCAGATCCGCTGCTCGGCACTCTTCATCATCCGGAAGGCATTAATGCGGATCTGTGAGTCGAGCTCCGGGTGCGCGCAGCCGTCTTCATAGGTGAACGCGGGGGTCCGGAAGATGCGCCACATGGTGATGAACTGGTGGACGAGCGCCGCAAAGTCAGACTATTCATCAAAAAAAAGGTCAGTCCACAAATCATCCCCATCATGAGAAACAAGAACCAACCACATACCTTGGGCATCATCTCGCCACAGCCAAGATACATGATCAAAAAACTATGCACCGCATACAAAAAGCCATTTCCCTGCCCCTGGCTCTCCGCCATCATCGCCTGCGCCGCCCAGCTGCTGAGGTCACCGGGAATCCGCCCCGCGTAGTTGGGATTGAGGAAGAGCTGGAGGGCACCGTCAGCATAGATATACTGGGTGACGCCGAGGGTGATTTCTGCGAGGCCGTCGAGGGAGGCACAGATGGTGAAGTCGTGTTGGCGGTATTCCGAGGTGCGGTGGCGGGTGCCGGGGAGGCCTGGGATCAAAGTTAGTTATTTTTTGTGTCCTGTGTATGTTGGGGTTCGTATAAAGAAAAAGAAACTTACCCATCAAAAGCCCAGAGACCGTCCCCAAATCCGCAGGCCCAACATGCATACACGCCACATTCGCCGCCTGCGGGCAAAACTTGACACACGCCGCGCAGACACCGGGCTCACACTATTAAATCTTTATTAGTTCCCAATCTGGAAGGTACCCGGTGTGTATGTTGCCTTAACGTTTCGGAAATGAGAATTTGTGATGGGGTTAGGGTTTTATTTGTACTATTGGCAGGGGTTCTCGGGATGTTCCGAGGGTTTGTCTGACAGTGTAGGGGAACAAGGGACAGACATATGACGTTGTGATACATTGTGTTTTTTTTCTGGGTTCTTTTACGTTCAATCGATGTAGTTTGTTATAAAGAAAGGAAAAAAAAACTTACATTAACCTTACGAAGACGGCACCTTAAGCATGCCCCATCCTCCCTCACCTTCTGTGTCTTCTCCGGATTCTCCACCCGGCGGCCCCGGCGGCCTTGGGAGGCGGGAGAGGAATCACCGTAGAATCCCGACACCGATGGGGGAGTCCCCGGGTGGTAGTCGGGGGACGACCGGCCAGAGGCCCCCGAGGACAGCGAGGGAGTAGAGGATGAGGAAGAAGTGGAAGGGGCGTCGGTGGAGTAGTAGCGGTGGTAGTCGAAGAAGTCGTCTTCGGGGGTGGTGGTAGTGGAAGGGGGGAGCCAACTGGGGGTGGACATGGTGGAGTGAAAATGTATGTGTAAGAGAGATAAAGAGAGGGGTGGATGTAGTGAGTAGGGGATATATATAAATGTAAATATATATTTATATATATCAAGCGAGACAGACGGAGGTGTAGTGGATCGTGTGGTGTTGTGTGGCTGGTTGGTTTGAGGGGAGCACGGGCGATGGTAACGGGTAATGGCAGTTGTGGCTAGTGGAGGAATTTGTTTCAAGGCTTTCTTTTGGAAGTCTGTGTGTAGTGGATGGATGGATGGATGGGAGAAGATGATTGTGTGGTATTTATTTGGTAGTATAGTGTAGTATGTTAGAGACAAAGAGATGAAGATAGAGAGAGAGAGAGCAAGTGCTTGTCTTTTATGTTAGACAAAGAAAGAAGAGTGTTGTCAATAGTGATGATTGATGTTGTGAGATGGAAAGAGGTGTACAAGTCCGAGATAAACAATCAAAAGATGCCCGTTTATATATCTCTTCTGGGTTAACCTCAAAGGGCGTGTCCCATCCCCTCTCAAATTAACAATTTATCTCTTCTTCCCGCTGGCCACCCCTCCCTCTCTCCTTCCCTTTTTCATTCTCTCCCCCCCCCCCCCCCCCTTCTATCATCCCATCCGCCGTGCCATCCTCCATCATCTCTACATCTACTATCCTTCCTCCTTTCACCCCCATTCATTATCAAAAAAAAAAAACACAAAAAACACAAAAAAACTCAACCCAACCAACCATTCCTTCCATTTCTGCATTTGACAATTCTCGCTGAGACCGTGTTGTCTGATTGGCTAATTAATACTTCCTGGCCCCACCGTGATGGTAGGACAGGGGCGGCCCCGGCTGGGCCATTAACCAGCCAATCAGCGGCTTGCTTCTCAGCGAAAATTGAAGTCGTGCATGAAAACAAGGCAGGGTCAAGAAGAGCGGCCGGATTGTTGATGCTATTTTTTAGTATTTTTTTGGAGGGATTTTTTGCGCCTAAAATCACCAATGTTGATAGATAGATAGCTATGGAGGAGGAATTGCTAGATAGATAGATAGACCGAGCGGGTATCGGGATATCGGATTTGTGGACTGATGGAGTAGGTGGGGAGGTGTCTGGTATCTGTTCTGCTCCCTTATCACCTCATCGAACCAAGCAGAAGAAACCGCAGGTCCCATTTTCCGAGTCTCGACAACCCCCCAAGATCTGTCTCCCTCTCCGTTTCCCACGATTCTTGTCTTTTTTTTCTTTTTTTTTTGGCAGTGTTCTTTCATTCTCCATCTTATTTTTACTTGTCTATCATCATCTACTGCATCTCAATCCCATACATATATGTACATATGTACACACAGAAACATCTCTCGCCTACTTCAAAAGCTGCACAACATAGTCAAGACAAGCCATCTCATTGGTTCCCAAATACTCGGACTTAGAAAATCTTTACTTCGTCGGACGAATAAGGTATTTGAACGCTTTTAGTAACTTCTCGTTCCGGGAATCTGGCTGGACGGCGGACAATTGCGGGGTTAGGGGGAGGAAGTGAGTTTGAGTGACGATGAGATTCATCTGTATGGGGGAGTTGCTTTTTTTTGAGAAAAAGAGGGCTTGGATGGCTTGAAGCTAATGGGACACGCCCCTCTTGATTGGGAAAATATTTTGGGTGGTAATCTGTGGATGGAGAGAGCGGAGCGGAATGGAGAGGGGTGGCGATAGGGTGGTGGTGGCCCCAGTGGTAGAAGAAGAAGAGGAGGAGGGGATGATTTTGGAGCATGATTGGCGGGATTGTAGGGGGGGGGATGAGGAGAAGGGGATTTCTGGGATAGGATAGAATGGGCCGGGCTGTGGGTAGTAGTGGTAGAGGGGGGAGGCTGGATCTTGTTTGCGCAAGGACGTTGGCAGGGTTGGTGGAAAGGGTGGGGAGGGTGGGTTTATGCTTTCTTTTGAGTTTCTTTCTTTCTTTCTTTTTTTCTTTGGTAGGGAATAACGATTATCGAGGTGGCATTGTCTGGGCCAAGAGTGGCATTTAACGTTATTTTTTGTGGTGGCAATGATTTTCTTGCTCAGATGGCTCCGTGGTGAACCGTCAGGGCACGGGTCATTTTCCATTGATATTATACTTACACCAGCCCTCATCACGCGTATAAATCGACAAAAAACCCGTAATAAACCAAAAACAAAAGAAAAAGAAAGTCAGTAAATCTCACTAACGTTTACCAACAAACCCTCGCTTCTGTAGCTTGTCTAGAAACGAATATGCAGCCACCTTCGCTACCATTTTTGTTTGACTCTTATTCGCTAGGTTCCATACACGCAGAGAAGGTTTGTCTGAGGTTTGTCTGTTCGCTTCTCAAAGTAGCATCACCACCATCAAAACCTATCAAACTTTTGTCAGTCAGAAAAAGGAAAAAAAAAGACCTAAACATTCCCAGCATCCACCCATCCTCTCGATTACTTATAGTCTTCAGCATTTCCTCCTCAGAATCCCCCCTGCCTCCACCCATCAACCACGCCCCTCACCGAAAACCCGCCCCCTGCTGCATGTACGCCCCACCTCCGTCTCCGGTACCCCCATCCCATGTCCCATCTCCCCACCAATCACCATCCCCTTCCGAACCCGCCATTTCGGCTCGCCAAGCTAAATCCCCCATGTCAATATCCCCCACCGATGCAAACATTGCCCATTAAGGTAATAAAATAGATGGAGGGAGACACACGCAGGGCACAGGCAAACGCGGGATGATGCGGGCAGGCGTTGGTGGTAGGGGGTATAGGGACTGATTGGGAAGGTGGCTAGATAGGGAAGGAGGGAGGGGGAGTGGACGAAGAATCGTTAGGTGACGGTCAGATGAAGGGCGAGCATGTGGATCATCGTATGTATATATGTATGTACATACATAGGCTACAACGGGCTGTGGTTGTGGAGGGGGTGTAAGATGGTTGTGTAACGGGTGGCTGGTAAGCGAGGATGACAATGGGGTAAGATTTGAAAATGCGTGACATTGGTAAAGTGTGTAAGTAGACGATCTCGGGTGATGCGCACAGAGGATATTGTAAGTGGAGCTAAATGTGATCAGTGGGTTGGCTACTCTGGTGCTGTATGTGAATATAGTGGTCGCACTTAGGATTATTCAGGAACAGTGGGTTTAGTCATTGTTTATGCAAAAGGTACGTATCTTTTGTAAAAAAAACTACTTTATCCTATTCGAGATATCCGTGTCCCATTTGCAAAATATACATGTCCACTTTTCTCACACTTCCCTCTCAAAAAATCTAGACTTCTCAATACCCAATATCTCCCGCTCTCTACTCAACTCCCGCCTCACAATTCCCAGTACCATCCTCTTCCATCCTTTCCCATCCTCCAACATTCCCTCTTCCCTCCCTCTTCACCTCACCCCATCGCCAGCTTCCTTTCCCATCCGCCGCTTCCCCTCCTCCTCCACCTCGCCATACCTCTGTCCTATCTACCTACCCGCAACCCAAAACCACCTCACTGCCAACTCCATAGTCCACCGCATCACCAAGTTATGCCATCACAGACCAGCGACTTCATTATTCTTGCGATTAAAGGTGAGGTCCCACGTGATGTGCCATATATGTGCATGTATCACACCGAAAGGTTCACCGAGAAGGATGTCTATGTACTTTGGGGCTGTGTGGGGGTCAGGGTTTTAGTTGTGCTTGTTTTTAGGGTTAATATATGGGAGAGCTTATAGAATAAGGACGGGGACGGAGGGTCGACTAGATGGAGATGGGGTGAGATAAACCTAGATTATTGAGTGACTAGATAGCAGATTTAAGGGTGACGCGGACTTGCATCGGACTTTTAAGGTAGCGCATCTGACCATCACATACACATACGTCTCACGGAGATTCATCGTCCAGTCCGAAGGTCGGGCTGTATCGTCACTGACATTCCATGTCATGATAATAGTATATGCCTGTCAGTATCAATGTTATTGATAAGATATCACTAATACTCGCAGTATTTCAGCATATCACATACATCAAGTCAGGATATCCAGAATTTGTCATCTCGGCGGGACGGATGACCCACCTCGTCCGGGTCCGTACCGGTGGCATCTGTCCACAATGGTGCTGTAATGTACATGGGATCTATCATATATATATTCACCAATATGGTTAAAGCCTGATATAAATAAATCCATTGTATTTAGGATCTTTGATGAAAATATACAGTACAGTTCCAGTTTGTGTGAGTTCACTCTAAGTGAACACCCCACCAGTAACTGCCTTGTTGTCAAATGCGCAGTATACTATTGATGCAATGAAATAGTGTCTTAATTCATTTAGAACATTTTGAATTTCATTAAAGCTGCTTTGGGCAGACTGGCTCTAGTGTCTTGACGGGAACCGGAGGTATTGGGGCATCGACCGGTAAATCGCCGATGAGACCGACTTTACCCCCCCTCTTCCGATGAACTGTCCAGACATTGTACGGTATATCCTCATGTTTGTGCTATTCAAGAGAACAAAAATTTTATTTAGTGGATACTTCCGGTTGGCATTTTCGGAACCTTGTATCCTTTATAGTATAGGGGCCCAGTATCATCGGCTGATCTCACTCCTACAACCAACTCGACCGCCTATCAGCCAACCCATCAACCACTCACCCTGCATAACTGCAATATCTCATGTCAAGGTTAGTTTCTATTATCCTACTACTCACTCCGCACATTCTCATTCATCTCCACTATATCATCCTAAGTTAAGTACCAAGTCATCATCCCGTCACCATTCCATATCCACCGACCCTCCACGTCAACCACAGCACTTTCATACATCAGACAATGGCATACAGCCTAGTATCAATAACAACATATTCGATCGAGATACACGAGCTATATGGTATATACGAGCCGTCGGGCTAGTCAAAGTATTTCAAGGATGGCTTATCAGGTGACGGAATATGAACACGAGAAAGCACAAGAATAGTTATCAACGGAGAAGAGCAGACAGACTCATCTACCTTCTCGAAAATCCCCCAATCCCACCAACATTCGCCTCATTATCAATATCATGGCTTGTTCAAAAACACCCGGTATCATCTCTTTGTCACAAAGAACTAAACACATACACATATATATTCTACATATATTCTGATGCCCCCATTACCACCACCCAAAAGCTGGCAATTCATGATTTTCACATGATTATGATTTCGACATCTATATTCGTCGATCCCGTTGGCTGTTTCACAATTAAACTTTTTGTCAGTGTCCATGTGAAACGTCTCTTCTCTTTGCTGCGGGCGTCTGTCTCGAAACACCATCCCATCATCCCACATCTCCATCTCCATCTCCATCTCCATCTCCATCTCCATCTCCATCTCCATCAAATTTTCTCTCCAAAAAAAAAAATTCTCTAAACCTTATCCCGCTCCTGTCAAAAGTCCTTCCCTCTCCTCGGACCCTCATATACCCGTGCCGACAAGCAAACAACTACATATCTGCCATTCTTCTCTGTGCAAGTCTCCGTACCCGGTCTACCATCATTTTTTTATCATTTCCGTGACAGCGCTTAACAAGCTGATCAGTACACAGCGTAAAACAATCAACGTTCCATCGGCCCCATCGGCTCCCATCTCATGACAACTACCTCTGCCAAAAATCAAACATTCGAGACCGTCAGAGGGTTGCGGCGATCAAACATGAACATTTTCAAAAGTGTTCCGGTCAGTATTAGGGTTGCCAGCTATAGGGTAGGAATAAGATAGGTGGGAATAACAGAGACAAGTTATTGCCTACAATTTTTTTTATGGTTCAGGGATGCAGTAGACAGCTGAAGTGAGGTTTGCATGATGGAAGGCAGCTCTTTGTCTCCTTTTCTTCAGGAACAGGGAGAATAATAGCCATTGTGCATGGTGCTGGGAATTATGAACATGAAAATATTTATAAATAAGCCGTTGACACAGGGAGCGGGATTGAGGTCGGGCTTGAGGTGAAATAGGCAATTAGTATCACGTAATGGCCATGGAATGTCACGATAAATGCGAATAATGAGTGGTGGTTGGGTGATGAAACAGATAGGGTTGGTGGATATTGGTTAGACATAGGATCTGAGTTTTCGGGTCGGGTGTAGTGGAATTCAAATTGGGAAGACCAAGTCAAGAGGTATCGATGTGTGGTGTTCAAGTGTGGTAATGTGATGCCGACAGGCAGATGATGATGATGTCAGATATCCGGCTTTCGCCCGGTTGGCACTCACTAATACATATTTACTCGGTGAGTAAATACAGAACGGTCTTGACGAAAAAAAAGGGACCCTGTACGTATTCAAAACCCTTACCCATCTACGTGCGAGCGTGTTCCAAGTATTGGCTACCATTTGCTCAATTCATCATCATTACCACTAATTACGATTTGCATGCCAGCTTACCCACCTTGCAGCACTCTCACCACCCAGGCACTATCTCATTTCTCAACCAAATATAAAAAGCCAAGCTTAGCCAAGCACTCGCAAAGGATAGACAATGGGCATCAGCCCAGTAAGGGAAAAAGGGGAAAAAAAAGACAAATCACACTTGATAATCATCATCACACAATGCTTAGAGGCCCAATTGTGATGTTCGGGAAACCCTGGAAGAAGGGTTTGTGTATATGTTTATTTGGAATTGTTTAGGGTTATGCGATCGGGCGTGATCAAATTTATCCAGGGGAAAAAGAAGAACGCTGTCAACTTCAATTTCCTTAGTTTGAAATGGGGCGGGCGCGCCTGATTGGCTGTAGATTTTTTCTTGAAACAACGAAGAGTAAGATTGTGTGATCATATCCCAATAATCTCGAGACAGGTTATTCGTGCTTGTTGTTGTTTTTGTCATGGCGAAAGATTTTACCTGATTTTGAAAAGATGTTTTCTATTTCTGGCAATGAAGGGAAAAAGTAAGTATGCAAATAAATAAATAAATAAATAAATAAATAAATAAATAAGTAGAAGAAGAAGAGTAGTATTCTCGGGACTGACACATGTTCTATTTTTGGATAGAGAAGGTGTTGGCTAAGTTCGAGGGTGGATCTGCTTTTTGGTTAGCAGGGAAAAATAAATATGGGACGCTCGGGTTGCTCGAGTTGACGACGCCGAGGTCAGGAGGTTGAACTGAAGATTCATATGCCAACAGTCTAGATGAGTATTGCCAGTTTTTCATGCGGCCATTGTTGGTTTCAATCATGTATACCCCTCTGGCGCACCCCTAAAGTTGCTCGTCCCAAGTGCAGTATGCACTTCCCAAAGGGCTGAGCGGGCGTAAATCAAGATTCCCGTCGTCGCCGATCCTTAGAAAAGAACTGTCAGCTTTTCATTAATATGTACCCGCTAAAATAACATGTACCCACCACTAACAAGCGAAGAAACACCCAGCCGGAGTCTTTTGTTACTACTCATTGACGAGCTTTCATCGCCTATTTTGAAAATAAATACGCTCGGAAATATCTCACGGCCACCCGGCCACAATGGGGCCCCAACAGGTGCTTTCCAAATTTCCGAGGCCCCCTGGATATATCCGGGGTAAAATGGTAGGGAGGTGTTATTGGTGATGTTGGAACTGTGGCTCGTGAGGGCGGAGTAGGTGGGATATGGTAGGGGCGGGTGTGTGGACGGACGGGGATGGCAAACATTGTATAGAGATTCTAGAGGCAGTGTTGAGCGGAGGATAATTGTTTACATACATCGGAGGAACGGCCATGATGGGGCGAGCTGTGAGAGTTCGGAGAGACAAGTTATTATCTAGACAGTAACGAGTCCGGTGATGATAAAATTATCCCATTATTAGAGGCAATGAGTGACAATATATTCAATACTCACGGACATACAGTAATTCAAGCGCCATCACACTGAAAGAAAAAGATGAGAGCGTTCCCGGGTAAATTTGTATGCATCTGGTATATAATAAAAACCAATATAGTGATGGATTTTTCCACAGTTGCAGCTGATTGACTACCTGCAGACAAAGGTTACTGTTTTGTAACCATTCTGTCAGAGACTACCGGACATTTTCTGTAGCCAAGAACAGCTTGAACAGCTTGAATAGCATCTACTGACATCACCAAAACTCCAAGTCTCCGAACAAGGACAATTAGCGGTTGCCATTGTCTGTAAGCCGCGTTCTTGCTTGCTTTGCTTTTGCATGGGCCTGGCATACTGCCAAGTTTGAGGCCGGTTAGCCTTATGGACGATCCAGCGAGGGAACACCGTTGGAGTTCAAACAACGCTGCATTCTAATTTCTTGCATAGATGAAGCTGCGACTAGCTACATTTTTAGCCAAGTGGAGCATTATTGCATTGTACCTCAAACGCCAGCATAGCCATCGTCGGATATTGACATCTGAGATGGGATTACAAACATATTCCAGAACTTCTCTTTCCCCGTGAGAAGCTCCCCCTCCGCCCCGCGCGCTGCTGGTTGACCTGCCCATTTTCGGATGATACGCTAAATCTTCACATCTAATACATCAGCATCACATAATCTCAGCGGCACAAAAATATTAGCCGTCAAAATCGCAGACTCTGCCGAGTGGCCCAGTATGACCCGTAACTGCCCCAAACGTAAAAGAACTTGCCACAAAACCCACAAAACCCACAAAACCATACCAAAAAATAAAATAAAAAAAAAACTCTTTACCAATAGTTTTTATCTTGCCCGAAATAATAATAATAATAGTAATAATAATAATAAAAAGAACTTACCAATATTTCCCTTTCGTTTTCTAGCTTTGCAATCGTCCCAGAAAAAAAAATATTTATCATCGCAGCTTGCGCCTCATTCATTGTCGTCAACTCGACTCGCCGCAGTATTTCTTGTTCATCCCTCGCACCACTTCATCCCTCTCACTTCGAGTCCAGGGGTGCAACTATTGCGTGCTAGCGACCAATCTTTCCATTACCATCGATTCCGGTAGTTTATTGTCACCTATTTACCAACTCACCCGATAATCGACTCTGGACAATAGTCGATCGGGGTCCCTGGAATCCAATATTCATCTCAACATCTATCACTACAATTGTAAATTGTCTTGTGTTCGTCATACGCTAGGTACGTCGTCTCCCTGTGAACCACCGCCAATATGAATTTCCAAATTTGCATTTTCCCTTTTTCTTGGAGGTCTGGCAAAAGGACGACGAACTTGACTTTTTGTCAAGCTGCCCACAGTTCACGAGCCCTTCCTTACTTGTGCTCCCCATAACCAACAAGCGAGAAAGCTTGATTCCCTGCCACCACAATCACGGGTCAGCCAAAAGAAGCAACGTCGATTCCGACCGCTTGATTCTGTATACATCCGTTGGATACGGGATTGTCTGACAGAAAGGCTTTCATGCTTGTACCGTGTCGACAGTCACCACGTTCAGCCTTTGTGTTCCGGGGGCGTTTGACTATGGAATCATGTCTTGGGCTCCATGGAGGCCTTGACTGAGAATGTGCTTGGTAAAACTGATCGATACTTTGAACGATCCAGCAACCACATGTTGTGGCGGCGACAGAGCATGTGTGGACTTTTTGTCAAAGGGCGGGGAGAAGAGACGTGGGAGGGGACATAGTTGTCTGCCGATATAGAGACATATGGCATCGTGGTGAATATCATTTGTCTCTATTCATGGGTCGCTTCACTTCACCGTATCGACTCAGCATTAAAGTGACTGCTTTTGGCAAAATCCAACATTCGCTTTGCTAACCTTGCCTGGTGCATTTCTGTGATCTGGTGGATTATACGAGATGCAGTGTCACCAAGACACAAAAAGACAGTAGTAAAATATTCGATTCTAAGTAGAATTGTGTGTCACTAAAGATGCGTATACTAAATCAGCAACATACCCCTGGCCTGTTATAGCAAGTGTACACAGCATAGAGCCCATCGTTGTTGCAGCAAGAACACACAATCATATCTGATGCGTAATCTTGGTTTTATCACCCATGATGAGTCAGGTGCATAGTCCTGCTGTTCTTGACTGCTTGGTCATTTGCAGATCACGCACTGCCTGCGCCATCATTGCCTCTTCACGAATGGCAATTATAGAAGCTTGCGTGTCCATGAGCCAATGGAGATGCTAGCGTTTTCTTCCGATGACATCAACAAGCCCAAGAGATGCAAATAGCAGTGAGGCACATGTTGATACAAGTTGGTGGAAGCTAAGCCTGGATTGCCAGCCCAAGAGCCATGTATCGGTTTGTCATGTCCCAAAAAGTGAGCCGTGAGCGAATGAGATGTGAATCATGACAAAAAGTTGGTCTTTGTGGTTAACAAAGAAAAAAGCCAAGAGGCTTTTGCGTGACTCAAGGCGAAATGTCTACTGCTGGATCTAGACCTGTACCAGAGAGGGCGAGATGGTGGTTGGACTGGACAGCTATAGTTTCCACCTTTTTTTTTTTTTTTTTTTTGTTCGTCGTGATCTATATAGATATTTCCAACGCGGGACTTGCATCTGCGTTTGACTTGTGTCTCTAACGAGCCAGCCTTTTCGTGACTGTGCGATTGTCATTGGCTGCCCCCGATTTTGCTGCAGTTACCAATAGTTCGGGCATAAGAAAAACAGCAAAAACTGTGGTTGCGGTTGTTTGTTGTTACGCCGGGGAGCCCCGTCTGTCTGCACTACCATTTTACGCATTCCGCAGCTGGCTGTTGCCCATTATTGAATGATGCCTCCCTGACATTGGCTATTAGACATGCTAATGGCGATGGAAGAGAATGCTGTCGATTTTAATGTCGCGGCAGTGAAATGATTTTGTGGCTATCGTGAGTTTCTGATGTATGGTTTGCTGTTTAGTCAAACAATATGTCAATTCTCTCTCGGATGTGCCATATAACTACCGACCCCCCCCCCCCCCCCCAATTCCTTAAACCCCTCACCTGATTTCCAGTAAGCAATAAGCGTCGTTTTGAAGTCGATCTTTTGCCTAGGATAGCGGATGTCTTTACATCGGACTTGCGGCCGAGGGGACATTGAGCCGGAAACATTTTCTTCATGCAGGTGCAAACAAGTGAAGCAGCCAGCATGGTATTTGCAACAACACATGTCTGCCAGCCCTTGGATCACAGACTCAGACCCAGAACTATGCAGACAGAGGTTCTTGGGAGTGAACCGGGACAGAAAGAAACGAAAGTTACGTTTATTCCCTCCTCTTTTGGGCTAAAGCAGACCCTAGTGAACGGAAAAAGTTTGAGTGTTCACCGTCGACTTTTTCAGTTCATCTGCTAGATACTTACACACCGCACTGTATGCGGCTATCCTTCACACACCCCACTCCACCGACCTTACACTGCCTCTAACAATTCAAGGATGTAGTTTGTTTCTTTGAATCGAATCTTTACCCACCGCCAACCCGACTATACTACGAATCTGTCTATTCCATCCATTCATACTGGTTGAACCGTCGTCAACAATAATGGATCCCTGTGAGTCTTATTGCTCTCGTCATTCTAGTGCACCTCTAGCTTGTTTCTCCTCATTGTTCCCACGTTTCGATTTGTTTTTCTTTCTTGGTGGTCGGTCGACTGTCCCTATCTATATCTGCTCCGTCTTCTTCAAAAGAGAGTGAGCTGCTCCGTCATTTGGTGTTTGCCATGTTTTCTCTCTTTTTTTTATATTTATTTCTTCTTTGTTCATATAGTTCCAGATCAGAGAAAGCTTGGCCTATCACTAGTCACTACTATATCAGTTACATGCCGTACGGGGCCTATCTATCACATACACCTCTCTCCTTCTGTTTATCCTTTTCTTGAAGCAGCATCACTATATCATTATTATCACGTTTGTCCTTTTGTATCATAATTTTCTTTTCTATTATTATTATTCATATTGGCAAATCATATCTCCTTCAGTCTGAGTCATGGTCTGTCTGCTACACACACACACACACAATATTCACACCAACTTGAGGACTATATCATTTACTATCGATTCAACGCCTCTTTGATCCCCCTCGCTTTCTGTACAGCCGTTACGGTAGCGCCCACACTTGCCATTTTTGTAAGAGTGGTCAGCTTGGGATTCAAGTCATTGTTGCATCCGATCCTCGTGTGGCTTTTATTATTTATTTTTTCCTCTTTTATTTTTTTCCTAGTCAATAACGAGGGTTTGAAAACTATAGAGTAAATAATTTCAACGCCAACCAGCTGTGTGATCCAAGCCTCTCGATAACAAGTGTTTGAACGACAGAAAGAAAGAACAGCATTTATTTCTTGTATTTTAAAAGCCAAGAAGAGAAGAGAAAAAGAAAGCACAACAGATCGCAACTTGATCTAATCTTTCTCTTTCTTTTCACAAGTCAAATATCGTCCTCCATCTCTCACTTTGCTGCTTACTCGTTTCAGCCTGTCAGCCAGCAATACCCCAGTCAGTCAGACTGTAGCCCGCGAGTGTTGGTATGGAGCAGAAACAAGGGAGCATCAGTCAGCGGTGTCACAGCCAGGAAAGCTTGGAAGGGTCCTTGGTTCCATCGCCTTCGCCTGGGACTGCGCCCTTGTCGGCTTCTTCATCTGTAGCGACGTCTGTGCCCTCTTTGCCTATGCCCGTGCTTGTACCTACAGTGGTGATAACTAGCACTGGGTCTATTGGCAATATGGCTGGATTTGCCAGTGCTGATGCTGATGCTGATGCTAATGCTGATGCTAATGCTAATGCTAGTGCTGGTGCTGGTGCTGGTCATGGTACTAGGATTGATGGTGGTAGTAGCACGGGAGAGGAAGCTGCTACTACTACTGCCGCTGCAGCTTTTTTTGTTTCTATTTCTGAGCCTAGAGATTTTATGCAGGGCCGATCCTCTTCTCCTGTTAGTACAAAACCACTGCGTACCCACCTACTTGGCTCCAAGATCGAGAAGAAGCCCGTGCCGAGCCACAACCACTCAAACTCGCACCCGAACAATCTGCAACAGTCATTGTTGCTGTCTTCGTCTATTTCTCTTACAACTGCCACTAGTCCTTCAAACCAACACCAAACTGCATCGTTATCAACTCTTAACTTGCCTTCTTCTCCTCGGTCTCAATCACAGTATATCCCTTCCCCCACTACTACCTTGTGGCCTTCAGCATCGCCCACTGCTCCCACCCACCACCAAAGCGACTACAAAGACCACACTACAAGACCGAACCTCCCTGAAACGAGCACATCTACAGCTTCAACTATTCCCACCTCCTCCGGCCTGACTTCGAATGCTACTGCCCCTTCGTCTTTTGCCTCTTCTAGATTTCCGAGATTGTCATTGCCATCTCCTGCTGCCAATCGGTCGTCTCGTCTTTCAGTTTTTAACCTTCGTCAATTCCTGCATTTAGACGGCTTAAATCTGCGTCCACCCTTTTTGCGCAAGAACGAACCCAAAACTTCGCTCTCTGCCGGTTCGCTTTCCTCTCCGTCGTCTCCAGCGCTGTCCACGGACTCGACCTCCTCGACTACCACATTGCCTTCTTCATCCTCATCTCCGTCACCACCGCAGCTCGTCTCTTTGCTCTCTGCCACTGACCTTACCCGCGTGACGCTTTCGGCGCAAAAAATTCCACAGAGCGCTTGGCCCGAGTCGCCTGACTTCAGCTTATTGGACTCGTCCACTGACTTCTCTAGCCCTGTCGTACACAAGAAGCAAGAACCCCAATCCCTAATTGACGTTGCATGCACTACGCCTCTGGCCACCGATCTTAGACACGCTGCTGGCTTTTCGTCGGACCTCAACACCGTCATTACTTCAACGTCCGCTCCCCCAGCGCCGAGCCACCCGCCGCCCGCCATGCCGATCTCTACAATGCCTCTTCAACAGGTCCCCAGATACCAAATACCCTCGGGCAAGCCTCACTCGCTAGTGCGCACCAACTCCAGCACTAGCTTGTCGGTTGACCGGACTCCGCCCAGGCAAATCTCGCCAGCCCGCAGCCAAACACAGAGCACCATCTCCTCTGTGTCCTCAGACAAGAAGCGGACGCCGGCGCACGCCGCAACCTTCCCCCGCACCAACAGTCCCTCTCTCAAAATTGTCCCGTCCAACGAAGATACTAATCACGATGTGTTGCGCGGCCGCAATGCATCGGGCCACAACGTGCTTATGAAGCATGCCCCTAGTAGGGACGGCTCCATGGTGCGTGCGACGCCGCCGCCACCACCACAAACTATGACCAACGGAAATCTCCTGGATCCTGAGGCCTTGAAGCCGCAGGCTCTGTCAAAGACATCGAGACGTATGTCGTTTTTCGGTGGCTTGCGCAGCCGGGCGAGCTCTGTTGCACCGCCGATGCCGGGTCCTGCGGATATGACAGCGTGGATCATGGCCAAGGAGGGACTGCAGGAATACAACCTGCAGTACCTAGTTCACGGTGAAATGGTAAGTCCCTATTTTTTTTTTGGCACAGTAAAAAGCTTGGTGATGTCATTGTGGAAGAGGAAGAAAAAGAAAAGAAGAATCCTTCGTGTCGGCAATTACCAGATTTTTGCGCCCGCACACGTTCAATGACAAGGGGGTACCTGAAAAGCTTGATACCGGATGCGGCCGACTAGCGGTAAAACAAAAAAAAAGTATTGTGCCTTTTTTTATTTTAAACATTCACTAATATGCTGGTGTCACTTTAGGTCCCTGAATTGTGGAACGATTCCGGAAATGTCCTTGTGCACCTGTTACCGCGGGAACAGAGCCGCGGTCCTTCCTTCAAGGTACCGGCTACTGTCATCACATCGTCCGAGGTGCTACGTGAGCACCTGGTCGAGGCCTCACAAGGAGGTCGTAGCCGGGGCCGCTCGTTTGGTGGCCGCAGTTTGACTGCTAGTGATGCGGCCATGATGACGATGCCGCTAATGTTGGACAATGTTACCGAGTATGCGTTGTACATCCCGGAGTCTCTGCCGTCGCAGACTCCGCAGACGGCGGTGACTGTCAGTCACCGGTTCGTCGGTATCCGCAACTTGTTTTCCATGTTGACAGGACAGCCCTTGGTGGGCACCCATGCCTACCCAACGCCGACTGCGGCACTGTTCCAGATTGCAGACTTGCTGCAGGAGTTTGGGTACCGGAGTCTGAGTGGAGAATCCTTTGGCGAGGAAGTGAATGTTGCCTTTGGCTTTTACATGAAGTCTATGGACTTGTCGGACATCCGGAATTCGCGCGTTAAGACGATTGAGGCGTTGCTGCTCGGTGAGAAGATGCGCTCGCGGGAACTGTACGATGATGCCTTTGCACATTGTGTTGGCAAGTACTCGGCAATTCTGGACATGCGGTCACCTCTGTACAACCAGCTCAGCCAGAACACGCGCGATGCACTCGACCGTGCGCATCTCGATCTGATGAAGCGTTTGGATAGCATCAACGACAAGCTCGAGGGTTTCAACTTCCCCTCGGTGTTCACTGGTATCGCCAACTCGACCTCGCTTGAGGAGTTCCACGGCGTCGACTTCAAGACGTGGCGAATGTCCTTTGCCCGCATGCGCACGCTCGTCATGAACCATTACAAGCACAAATTCGGTAACTGGCCTCCCAAAGCTAGCAGCAAGAAGAACTCTTTTACCGAAAGTGGGCTTAACCGTATGGTTCTTGGCACCCTCTACCGCGATATGTGTGCCATCTACGACTTGATTGCCGATCGTAAGGCGCTCACCGGGCGTGTCATTGACGGCGGCTGGAGTGACAATGCCTCTGAAGACGAGCCTGTCCGCAAGGCGCTGCGTCGTCTGTTGGCCGAATATGATACCTCCAACCTACCCGTCATTCCCCCGATCCCTTACGATGTCCCCACAATGCCGATGTTTGCTTCGGTCAGCGAAGGCTTCGAGTCCAAACCGCGCAAGGAGAAGATTCTTTTCCACAAGCGCGTTAAGGAGAACGAGCTGACGCTTGTCCTTGAGAAATCTTATGACTTTTCTACTCCCAACAACTACCCTGATTGCACTCTCCTGCAAGAGTTCAAAAACATGGAACTTAAGGAGGCCAAGGGTAAGTCGGAGGCCGAAATGGGCGCCCAGAGAATCGGTTACTGGATCTTCATGTACTGTGTCATCCAGATGCTCCCCTGGGTCGTCCTTGATGCCCCCACTGTCAAGTACTCGGGAGATGTCGAGTACTTTCTATGCCAGCCTGCGACTGGCAACGCCCCCTGGATTCTCGACCAGCCGCAGGTCCGCAAGCAATGGTACGTTACCGCTGAAGGCCACACGGTTGAGCTGTCGGCCGATGCTGTTATGCACAGCCCCGAGGCCGTCTACCGCCGCTCGCACTGCTGGAAGATGGCCGAACAATGGGAACAAGATGCCCTCCAGCAAGCTGATGCTGCTGCTGGCTCTACCCCCAAAGAGATTACCCCTCCCGGGTCCGTCTGCAATGGATCCGCAGCTCCCAGCCCTGTCCTGCGGCCCCGGTCCAACTTGGGATCCCCCAGGGTCCCCTCGATGCACAGATCGTCCATCGCCATTGGCCTCGAGCCCATCTCTCTGAACGATCTTCCACCCGATATTGCCCTCCGCGCTAACCGGTCCTCGGTCGCCGTCAACTCGCTCCCCTATCGACAATCCATGCATGTGCGTTCACGCTCCGTGGGTCCCTCCCCACTGCAAAAGCACCGCATGTCCGCAATGCCCGGTGGCCCGATGCCGCCGATGCCCGATGTGCCGTTTATGCATCACTCGAATGCGTCGGGGCCGGTGTTGACAACGGAAGGGGGCGCGTTGCCGGGGAGTATTCGGGAGAGTGTTTATGATGGGAGTCCGTTGCAGCAGGCGACGACGGCAACATTTGATGATATCTTGGGGGGTAGCAAGGAGGATGGGGCGGCGGGGGGTAAGGGGGGTAAGGTGTTGAAGAAAAAGAGGAGTTTCTTTTTCTAAGGTGAGAAGGGGCAGGGGAAGATATAGAGAGATGATATTTATGATGATAAAAAGGGGATAAGATAGGATGGTCATTTAGGGTGGCGACAGAGCGGGCGATTATTTTTGCGGTTGATTTTGATGACATATTTTTATTTCCTTTGTTATTTGGGATAGATTGTTTTACTTTTGTTTTTTGTTTCATTCTTTTTCTTTTGCATAGATGGAGGTCAATGGATTGATAACGAGGTACATATAAGATTGCACTTTTTACATTTTTCTGGATATTTTTGTATTAGTGACTTGTATATTATCTAGTGCCTGCATGTATCGTATATGTTGGCTGCAGTGTCTATCTCAATATTATGATTTACAAAATGTTAAGACCTTTTATCATAACTAGTTATCATAACTAGTCCTTCAGTCATTTATTCACATCAATACAAATATAGGCAACACTCTGTTGAACTGAAATCAATGAAAAAAACAAAAAACAAAATAAATAATCAAATAACGCCCCGGGTATCTAAACTAACTAGCTAACCAACTAACTTGAACCTTAATAACTAATAACTAAAATCTACATGCACTAACCCACCTATTCCCACCCCCTTCGTCGCCTCATCGTTATCCATATCGTGCCCGCCCGCTGCCTGACTCTCCTGGCTGCTTCCCTCCCCATTGCTGCCCTGGCGACTCTCAATTAGGATACCGCCTAGCCCTATGGCCCCTCCGGACATTGGAGTGGCCTTATTTGTTGATGGGGGGCCGTTGCCATTGTGTGATTGTTGGCCGTTGGGCATATCGTGTTGGTGGGGATGAGTATTTAGATTTCGGGGTGTCGAGGGGGCCTCGTTGGACCAGCGGCGGCGGTTCACGAGGTCGTGGAAGGACCAGCTGGGGACGAAGCCCGGCGATGACCAGGCATACTCGACCCGTTCGTACATTTCATCTATTTGCTCGAGGGACAATTTTGACGTTTCAAACACCATGCACCAGACAAAGACGATGGCCAAGATGCAAAAGGCACCCCAGATGAAGAACACCTTAGGACCAATCTTGGCTGAGTCACTGCCTTCGCCGACCATGAACGGCGTACAGTATGCAATGATAAAGTTCAACAACCAATTTGACGCCGTCGTCAGCGACATGGCCTTGGCACGCACTTTTAGGGGGTAGATCTCCGACGTGACGACCCACGTGACGGGCCCCCATGACGCCGCAAAGAAGAAAATGTACAAGGCGCAAAAGACAATGAGGATTGTCTGGGCAACGGACTTCAGGTCCTCACCGGCTGCGGAAGTAAAGGAGGCGATGAGCAGTTGACACGCTGCCATACCAAAAGCGCCAATGATCAATATTTTCCGACGCCCCCATGCTTCAATGACAAAGAGACCGGGAAATGTTGAGATAGTGTTAACAATGTTGATGATGAGGGATTTCAGATAGGGATTCGTAATGCCAGCGCCGTCAAAGAAGGAAGTTGAGTAGTACATGATGAAGTTGACGCCGGTGAGTTGTTGCAAGGCCTGGATAAAACAACCCGTCAACGTCCGACGGCCCAGGTGGGGCGTCCCTCGGAATAACACCAAGTACGAGTCGTCACCAAGTGTTAATTCATATTCGTGATTAGCAATGATCTCCTGCAGTTCATCAATGATTGCCGGATGTTGAGAATCCAATCTTCGTAACCGTGATAGCGAGGCCAGTGCGGTACTCTTGTCTCCCCGCTTCACTAAGAATCTCGGCGTTTCCGGTAACACCGAGAGGCCAATTGCAAGGATTCCCGCCCATAATAACTGCAAGCCAAATGGAATGCGATATGCCGACGGTCCGGCAATTGACTCGGTCATAATGTTAACAATCGACGCAATCAATAACCCGATCGTAATCGCCAACTGATATGTGAAAACCAATGTACCACGGATCCACTTCGGCGCCATTTCCGACTGATACAGCGGTACTAAACATGAGATGATACCTACACCAACACCAGCAATATACCTGTGTGTGCGTGCAACAAAACACCTCGTTAGCACTCAAGTTTCTTGATTCTCGATTCTCGGCTCTTGGAAAGGCCCCCGTGTAACCTCGGGACCCTCCGACGCAACACAAACACAACTTACCGTCCAGCAATCAACAAGGGAATGGTAGTTGCGCACACCTGCATGATGCCGCCAATACAGAAAACTACATCGCCAAGCAACATTGATAATCGCCGTCCATACCGATCGCCCATCGGCGCCCCGAGAAGAGCCCCGACGAATGTGCCGGCGCTCAAGATAGCGACAAGTAATGATGATTGGTGCGTTGTGAGGCTTGGGTTGTTATTTCCGTCGACGCTCGTTGCAAAGCGATCTTTAAATGCCGTCATAACAATGACTCCGTTTATTGTGCTGCGACCAGGTTAGCAAGAATTTCCTCTTTTTTTTTTTTTTTTTTTTCGAAATTTCAATGTCCTCGCTGTCACTCCCTCGCAATGCACATTGTACATCCCATATGTCAAAAGTGGTACCACCCCTCTCACATGTCCTCAGCGCCAGTACCAGTGAGCCCGCAACTACCAAAAAGCAAATCTCAACATACCCAGTATCATAACCAAATAAGACACCACCCGTGGCCACAAACAAGCCAATGACAATCGCCGGCATTGATGATCCTGCCACATTGTCTGGCTTCTGCCATCCCATGGCAATCCCCATGATGTCGTTCCGCGGACGCCTCGCCACCGCGCTCGAGATATTTTGCTAGTCCTCTGCCGCAAGCTTGCCCCGTTACCACGAACTGATATGGAGAAACAAGGAGATGATACAGAAAAGGCTCGTCGCCGGAGAGAGAGAGAGAGAGAGAGAGAGAGCGCAAGAAAAGAAACACTCCGGACGTGCCGCTTGTAGTTTAGAGATGCTGTCGTTTGTTTGTTCAGGGCTCGTTCCGTACTCAAGAAGGGTCGTTTGGTAGCCGCAAGTGTCTATACATCTGGACAACTGCGCAAGATTCCGGCGCTCGTATGTGTTCCGTGTTTCGTTCAAAACAAGAAAAGTCAAGCCGTAATCGTCCAGGAAAAATAAAAAATAAAAAATAATTGTCTGTTGATATCCTTCGTTCTTTGTAATTGCTTCAGGATGGTTCGTCAAATATCGTGGAAATCGTCGAAATCTAATTATCAAAATAATAAAAAAAGAAAGAAAACAAATATAAGAGTATGAGTATTGATGACAAGAGAACAAATATCAATCGGCGGTGATGTCGCTAAGTTTTTGCTTATTGAATTTTTCTTTTTCCTTGTCTCTTTCTCTGCATGGCAGCGTGATCACGCAGTTTTTCAAATGAAAAAAAAAGAGGAAATGAAGGAAAATCCGGGGTTCGATGGATGGATGATGTCGATTGGTTCACGCTTGGACCGGCGGGTGACGGGCACGGGCACAGGCACAGGCACAGGCTAATTGATGATGTATTTGGAACTCGTGGGTTTTGTATTCTGCTGGTGGTGAAAGAAATGTCGCTTGAGCTAAAAGGCAGAGTAGGGAAGATCACGATGCGAGGAATTGAGGATATTGAAGGAAAAAAAAAAATTAGTGGATTGAGGTGGATGAGTAAGAGGTCGACTCAAGATGTTTTTTTTTTTGTATTCAGTGTGTTCTGTTGCGTGTAGCCAAAGGAAATCTGGAGGTGATGATATATAGAAGCTGGGCGGAAAAGGCATCCGTCAGGTGCTTCAACAGGGTCGCTTTAATTGAATCGTGGAGAACCTGCATCAACGCGAATCCTGGAAGAAGAAAAAAAAGAATGAGCAAAAAGAAGCGCATACAGTAGCTGTTGCCATAGGATAAATCTAGATGGCAATGCGCTGTTATTCCCAGTGATATGATTCTCAAAATGGAACCAGACGAGAGGAAAATAAGGCAAAAAAGGCCTATGTTCACGTCAAATTTCGAAAATCTTTTTCATTCTTTCCTCCTCCTCCTCCTCCTCCTCCTCCTTCCCCTTCCCCTTCTTCTTCTTCTTCTTCTTCTTCTTCTTCCCATCACTCTTCCCCTTCGAATCCCTTCCTTTTTTTTCCTTGGCTTTCCTTACTTCAGCCCTTTTTACCCTACATTACTTACATCACCTATCATCTGCCTTTTTTTCTTTTCTTCTTCTTCTTTCCCTTGTCCTTTCTTTTCCCAATTGCTACCATCTGGAAGGAATGCAAGGAGAAAAAAAAGCTAAAAAAAGCTCAGACCTTGGAAACCTAGGCAAAGCGATTGATTTTCTGGGGGAAGATGCAAGGGATGGTTGAACCGGACAGCGGGCGGGTGGTGAACAGGTGAACAGTGGACAAGCAGCAGAATGAGCTTGGTTTTGTATCGAGCAGTACTGTTAAGTTGTATACAGTCTCGTGTAAGTATGTATGTACATATGTATATGTTAGGAGCTGATGATGGTTTCTATACTGCTAATGATAAAGCCAACACACAGCATATCAGACAAACCAAGCAAGTTCCTCCTTCTTGATACCCTCGGCTTCACCACAAATACCCGTTTCCCTCCAAAATCATCCAGACTCAGTCATCTTTGAGAAAACAACGCCAACGCCAACGCCAACCGTATCTCCACCATCTCTTCCCCTCCCCCTCATTTCTTCACTCTTCACAGCACCACTCACCAACTAACCCAACTGACCAACAGCAACCTACCTCACATGCATCATCACCGTCACTATCTGCCTCTTCAGTTTAAACTCCATCCTCATCTATCCATCATGTATCCTTTCTTCCACAACAAGCTTGTTAACTCCTTCATTATACCCACATTAATCCCCACCCACAAGGAAATCCTAATCTACCCCTGCCCCCCGCGTTTTTTTTGGGGGGGGGTCCCCCTCACCCCAGATTTTCCAGATTTTCCTTTTCCCTCCCCACAAAAATGGACCAAACCCCCACAAAGTCCACCCAATCCAGGCAATTGCTATTGTCAATATCACACCAACTCCTGATTGGCTGGTTGGTTGGTCGTCAAAATGTGACGAGGTCATAATTACGAGGAAAATGCAAAGGTGCAAAGGATGATGCAAAGGACGATAAGGTGGTAGAAGGAGAGATTCTGGTTTGATTATTATATGTAAATATGTAGATATGTGCTAATACATGAATGATGATCAAAGTGGAAGGAATGAATATTGGATGCATGAATCAATTGACAATAGCGTTGACATTGACTAGCCATACATAATAATTCCCCAAGACTATTTCTCATAATGACAATTACAGTTCATAAAATACTCGTAACAAACAATTCCAGTCCTATATGCTTTGTTTCCCAATAATCCTAAAGCCTTCCCCACATCTACAACTCCAATGTCGGCTTCACCCCTGTCACTCTCCCAATAACCTGACTCGGCGCATACTTGGGAATAACCTCATCATCATGCAACATCTCAAACTCTTCCGTCGCATCTCTCCCCATAAAGTTCATAATCGCCTGAGGCCCACCAGGGTGCTCCTCCAGCCAGTCCGTCAGATCCATCACCACTCCCTTCACGACAACCCACAGATCCCCCTTGCTATTGTGCTTGGCAACCTCCTCCATCGAGAACTCCTTCTCGGGAATGGAAAAAGGCTTCGCCTCCGCCTTCTTCAAGGCCGCAGGGGCTGCTGCAGGAGCCTCGGCGGAGGGTGAGGGTGTAGATACTGAAGGCCCAGCCTTGATACCGGCAGACCTCCACTCAACCTGGACACGACCAGGCGTCGACGGGTCAATGTGTAGAGAGATCTGGCCCAGACGACTGGAGGCAGCGCCAGCAGCACCATTCAGAGCCTGCTGGAACAGGTAGTTTGACGCTGAGTCTCCGGCGACACGACCATACACAACACAGCCCAGAAGTGACGAGCCACCCAGACGGTTAGCACCATGAACACCACCAGCCAGCTCACCACAGGCGTACAGGCCTTCAAAAGGCTTCTTCTCAGGGTTGAGAACCTGGGACTTGTCGTTGATCTCGACACCACCCATGGTAAAGTGAAGAACAGGCTCCATCAGGGAAACGTGGAAGTCGTCATTGATGTCGAGGGGAACATTGTGGAAGAATTTCTTGTTCCAAGGGTCCTTAACCTTACCGGAGGCATATCCGTTGTAGGTAGTAAAAGTCTTCTGTAGATGCTCGGGAGTGCAGCCGATTTCCTTAGCGAGCTCCTTGCCAGTCATCTTGCGCATAAGGCCACGGCCAGAGTAGTGACGAGTGTGGAAGTCCAGAACATTGGAAGCCTTGGAGTTGAGGACAAGACGAATAGGGAACTTGTTCTTGGCCTTCTCCTTCCACATCATACCAGAGACGTAATCACGGTGGCCAAGCTCATCACAGAAGCGGTCACCGTCAGCATTTAGAAGAATGCCACCCTCACCACGCAGAGCCTCGGCAGCCAAGAACTTGGTTTTGGCATTGGGGTCCTTGGGGTCGACGAGGCCAGTCGGGTGGACTTGGACCTTGTCCAAGTCGATACCATTACCGCCGATCTCCATAATCATTTTCTGACCGTCACCAGTGGCGTGGCTACCGTTAGTGGTGGAGAGATCCCAGGTATCAGGACGGTACTTCTTGAGCAGAGAGTTGTCAGTGAAATCAGCTGCGTAACCACCAGTCGCCAGAACTACAGGGCCGTCTAGAGACAGGCTCTTGCCCTCATGCTCATATTTGACACCAGTAATCTTGTTACCCTCCCGGTTCAACCCAGTAACACGCGCCTTCTTGACAATCTTAACGCGGCTAGGTTCATTCTCAGCAAGTTCTTCCAGCCGTTGCATCAGTGCATAGGTAATGGCCATGCCCGGAAACTTAGCATCATGGCCACGGTGAGTTCTAGGTTGTGAGTGTCCACTAAGCAAGGGTTAACAACATTGTTCTAATTAGGGTTTCCAGTTCCACCCGGCTATCCCTGACCAAAAATTGGAGTCGCGACCTCCAAACCCGTGAAATTTGGAGAATGCGCACCGTCAACCCTGAAAGATGACGCGGGACCGAAATAAGAGAAGATAGTAATACATACCCTAACCGGGAAACAAGAGTCAAGTCGAGACCAAAGACATCTTGCAGCCATTCAACGGCAGCCGCAGAGTTGTAGGTAAGGACACGGATAAGATCAGGGCGAGCCTGCTCACGAGCAGATTTCATGGTATCATCATAAAATTGCTTAACGCTGTCGGCAATCTTGAGGTCAATCTGCGAGCGGGTGAGGGCACCGTTTATGCCGGAGGTGGCTTTGGTGGAGTTTCCGCCGAAGAAGCCTGGAAGACAACAAGACAAAGCTGTTAGCGGGGAGAGGTGTGGCGAGAAGTGGGAAGGTTAATGGGACGCACCTTGCTTGTCGAGGACAACGACGTTGCCGCCGTTGAGATAGATTGTGTGCGCGGCGCTGAGGCCAGAGACTGGTGGAGGTTAGAGGGGGACTCTGATGCGCTGCGCTGGCGCGAATAGCGGGAGAACTTACGACCGCCACCGACGACGATGACACGAGCCATAGTGTGTGTGTGTGTGTGTGTGTGTGCTGTATATTGAGAGTTTGTCGATATTGAGAAATATCCAACAATGGCAAATTCGCAGATATTCCGGGGGCAATATTTTTCAACTGTAGTCAACTATCACCAATGAGTTCGGTCAGGTACTGTGACAATGTCGTACTCTGACAAAACTAGTAATTTCCAAAAATGGCCTTGAAGAAGGAAAAAAAAATTTTGACGACTATCACGAAGCTATATCAGTGTAAGGGTGTATATTTGCGAAGAGGAAGAGAGAATAAACTAGAAGATGAACAAAGCCAAAAATATGTCGAGAATTAAAAATCCGCCAAGGAGCGGAATCTGTGGTTTTTTAAGAAAGCAAAAGCAGGGACTGAGCTTTGGCGGGTGGTGTTTAGCTCCGGGGCTGAAGGATTGAGCCTGGTGAGGTAAGACATGGGCCTACGGGACAGAACCCGAGGGTAAATTGGCAAAAGAGTCTGTATCTGGTAAATTCACATGATTATTAGAGGATGGTGATTGATTTGGGTTAAGCAATGGACGACCGCAACACACAAAGCTACTACCTCTACCAGCCTCTGTAGCTTCCAGCGTCTCTCCTTCATAGAAGGTGAGGATACCGACGGGAACAGAGAAGATCGTGGCCCTTTTTGGTTGTGTGACATTGAGATTGTGGGATGGTCAGTTAGTTAGTTGGTGAGTGATAGGGACTACACATGCATAAGCCGCGGGACATATAGATGCGTCTATAGAAAGCCTAAGGACAGTATCTGTAGGCGCCGTGATATATGTGATACCGGACTCTCGATTTGATACCGGAGAGGCCATGTATCACCAGGTCTCTTGGGGATCTCTTAAGTTACTCGATTCTTCAAGGGCCATCTACACAATGACATTCTCATCAATTTTATATCATCATTTCATCGCGACTAATCTCACCAATCTTCATCCCACCAATTAATAACATAAACTGCACTGACCTATTCCCCAATCCAGCCGAGGTCCCCAAATTACAAAAGCCCCGCCCTGTGGTTGATTGCCCCCAAGTCCCCATTCTATCCTCCCGCACTAGCGTCAACTGACAGCATCACTTGTTCAAATCAACCTCAAACTCTGTCCCGGTTTCCCAGACATTACATACATAGGTACCTAAGCGGCCATTGTAAACAGAACTTCTTCACCTATATAGAACTGTTTATCTCCATTTCAATCCTCTCCAATCAGTCAATCAGTCCATCTCTTTGTCTTCCCAGCCCCAACCTCCCAAGCTCAGACCCTTCCTCCCAACCCAACCCAACTTAAATATTTAAAAAAAAACCTACCTCGGCATCTTCCCATACCATCCCTTTCACGAAACCCGCTTCTAAAACCCACTGTCTAAAATGCAACCTCATTTCCAAATGGCCAAAACTGGATGTTTCCCTTTTCCGAAATAAATATATTCCTGCATAATTTGCCCTTTTTTTTCCTTTCACATGTCTTAACCCGTTCCATCTCCAAGAAGCGTGTTGATTCTCCAAGTTTGTGTCAGATTATGAGATGATCAATTGCAACCACTATAATTGGTTCAAAATATGCAGCCTGAATTGTATGTAGATGTCCGGGTTCAATCACATATGAAGACAGAACGGAACAATGATGTCACCATGTCTCTGCAAACCACAGTAGACCCTATCATGATCTGGATAAACCCTAACACATAATCCCTGCGGCCATCTGACCCTATCGACATCGGCCAAGTTCATAACAACATCAACAAAATAAGATAACCAATTAAGCTATCTATCTATATGCTCTCAAAAAAGATTCAAGTTTCCAAAAAAAGGAAAATAATAAAAGCATCACAGCTGTGTTCACTAATCACTCAACCTCACTCACCTATCCCCAACTTCCCAAAATGTCCGACTTAACTTCCCCCACCCTTCAGACCCCCGCGGCTATCCTCGACCTCGCCATCATCAAAGCAAACTGCACCTCCATGCTCACCGCCGCTGCCAATCTAAACCTCCTCTTCCGCCCCCACGTGAAAACCCACAAAGTAAACTGCCCCCAACTGTAGAAATGATACCTGGAATATACACTAACATTATCTTCAGACCCACCAACTTACCCAGCTTCAAGTTGGCTCCACCGGCCCTGTTAACATCATCGTCTCCACCATCAAAGAAGCTGAATACCTCCTTCCCCTTCTCCTCTTATTCCAATCCGCCGGCCGCCCCACCAATGTACGTTCTTTTTTCATCTCATCTCACCAACAAATCCACTAACATTCCCCCCCCCTCAGATCCTCTTCGGTTTCCCCGTCTACACCTCCCTCACCCCCCGCCTCACCACCCTCCAAAAATCCCTTGGCCCCCAAACCCTCTCCCTCCTCATCGACGACTCCTCGCAACTCCCCATCCTCCGCTCCCTCCACGCATCATCAGGTATCCCACCATTAATCTACATCAAAATCGACTGCAGCTACCGCCGCGCCGGCCTCCCGGTTCCATCTCCCGAAGCCACCGACCTAATCCGGCAAGTCCTCCACCTCGAACAAGAGGGCGTCGTCGTCTTCCACGGCTTCTACGTACACGCTGGGAATTCCTACAACGCCCGCAACCCCGACGAAGCTCTCGAATTCCTCGTCACTGAATTCAAGTCGCTGGGCCCCGCCGCCGCACAAGTGCATCAATACGCCCCTTCCCACCCCCTCGTCCTTTCCGTCGGCGCCACCCCCACTGCTACTGCTCTGCAAAACACCTCCCTAACAACTGCCTCCTTTCCTCTCTCCCCCGCAGCCACTGCCGCCCTCGAGGAAATGTCCCGTCTCCGCGCCGGCAACTTTACCCTTGAAATCCACGCCGGCAATTACCCCATCCTCGACCTACAGCAACTCGCTACCCACTCCGGTCCCGAGCATTCCCCTCGGACCCTGGGCATTTCCATCCTTGCAGAGATCTGCTCTCGGTATCCTGGACGGGGGCCTAACGGGACGGATGAATTCCTTGTCAACGTTGGCTGTCTAGCTCTTGGGCGGGAACCGTGTGGAAATGTGTCTGGGAACCCGGGGCACTATGATGGGTATGGGATTCCGATGAGCTGGGCGGGGGTGGAGAATGTGGGATTAGATGGAAACTTTCCTGAAAATATGAAGGGGTGGGTGGTGGGAAAGATTAGCCAGGAGCACGGGATCTTGAGGTGGGTGGGTGGTGGAAAGCCTGAAGGGAAGCAGGTATTAAAAGTGGGGCATAGAGTAAGAATCTGGCCGAATCACTCATGTATTGCGGGGGCAGGATTTGACCATTATCTTGTTGTTGACGGGAGTGTGGATGATACAAAGGTTGTGGACCGGTGGGAGAGATGCAATGGGTGGTAAAGAAAGGAATATACTCTGGATATATTACGTTGCTTAGTCATAATCTGTATATCTGTACTTGAGTATCGTCATGGCTCGCATGACCAAATCTGTAATGATTTTTTGGCTCTAAGCCGTCTTGAGAACGCCTTTGATGATCCACTGTGAAAATGTTAGTCTCAGCATAGACTCGGACCCGATTCACGTACCAACTCTCCATTCGCCGCCTTATCGGAATCTTTGACAACCTCAATGTTGTCCGGCAGAATCTATAAAGCGTTAACATATAATCACATGAAGATAATAGTCTTGACTCACCACTTTCCCCTCCCCCTTCTTCTCCCACCAAACCTCTTTCCCACTTTCCGCTTTCCTCTTCACCCCTTCCGTCCACTCGCCCTTCTTCACATAATGCGCCTGGACAAACCTCACCACATTCACCCTCGCCCTTGTCCTCCCGGAATCCCCCTCATAAGCCTCCTTGCCCAATTCCTTGTACTCCCCAGAGTCCTCCCACGGCTTGTGCGGCAGGCTCTCAATGGCTGAGTTGAGTGGGGAGAGCACGGTGGTGTAAGTGTTGGGGTCCGAGAGGGGGGAGGAGAGGGAAGGGGTCTCGCGGGTGAGAGTGGTGAAGAGGGTTATGGTGCGGTCGCGGCCGAGGATGTCGGCGAGGAGGGGGGGGCCGGGAGGAGGATTGGTGGAGGTTTCTTCGTTCATGTTTGTGGTGGACAAGAGATTGGGCAGGGTTGGATGGTAGATGGGAAAATCAATAAGACAGATCAGGATAGAAGATGCAAAGATGAATGTGGATTTTGTGGGTTGGCCGGCGGATAGTAATGGGCTGTTAGGTTGACTTTGTCTTTGACTTGCGAGACTGCTTGGCTTTCCAAAATGGCAGGCGCAATCACATGATGGTCACCACCATTACCAGTTGTATTATGGCTTAATTAGGCAATGGCATTGATGATATTTAACCTTGCGGGGATCCTTCAACACGACAGTGTACTGGTACCAGAAGCACAGTGGCGACACACGGTGTTAATCGATACCAAAACAAACAACATCGCGACAAATGATGTTGGATTTGAAGTTAAGAAAGTGACAATCACACCAGGTATATTCAAATTCTTGATTCTTTCACTTCACTGCAGTTGGGGCTCATCCTTTACACGATTACCACACCCAGACAAAGCCAAATCAAAACAAACACAATACACACCACCCAGCCCCCATCATGCTCCGCCGCCCCCCCACCACCCTCTCCGTCACCGCCGAAGACATTGCCCTCTTCGAAGAACGCCGCGCCAACGCTGCCCTCGCTGCCCAACACAACGCGCGCATCCGTGAACTGAAAACCCAAGCCCAGGCCCAGGCCCAGGCCAAGGGGCAGTTGGGTTCTGCCTCTGCCTCTGGCTCAGGCTCCGGGTTTGGCGACAGCGAGGAGTTCCGGGAAATCAGCTATGAAGAGATGACGGCGGAGGAATGGGAGGAGTTGCAGAGGTGGGAGGCGGAGAGGGAGAGGGAGGAGAAGTTGAGGAGGAGGGGGGGGAGGGAAGG